>CM026396.1:43339030-43403431 GCA_014843695.1 Archivesica marissinica
TTATTATAAGAAGCTAAGAAATTGCTTAAACAAACGGTTACCTTTAAATCTTAGTATAAGAGCAGGGGAGACAATCCTGTAGAAATCGGAGAGCATCTCATGCCGGGTAGCTACGACTGCAGATAAACACTTTGCCGCGGCGCGTCTAACTTTCCATGACATGTCATCATCATCGCTATATTCTTCATCGGATCCCCTGAAAGAATGAGTCATCAGCAACTTAACCCATTCAACACCAAGTAACTGACATGGACTGGTCCATGATATTCATAAACCAATAAATGAATCAGAAAATCACATTTGGACAAGTTCATTTATCAAAATGGGTAATTATGTCTAAAAATAGTCATATCACTGGCAAAAAGTGCAGATCCTGATGAGACGGCTCGTGACGTTGTATGGTATGTGGTGTTGAAAGGGTTAAGCTTTAAAGTTTAACGTTATTTATTTATTGCGAAACAAGTTTTAACAACGGATGAAAGCGTAAATGTGGTCATTCGTGTGGGAGGAAACCGGAGTACCCGGAGAAAACCCACCTGTCCGATCTGGTGATCACCGTACCATCTCACATACTTCGAAGTGTGAGGATCGAACCCGGGTTGCATTGGTGAGAAGCGATCTGTGTGTAATTGGCCTTTGTGGAGTAAAGGGACAAGATTCAAATCACCTGTAAGTGTCCATGACATGATTCAAATCACCTGTAAGTGTCCATGACATGATTCAAATCACCTGTAAGTGTCCATGACATGATTCAAATCACCTGTAAGTGCCCAGAACCAGATTCAAATCACCTGTAAGTGTCCATGACATGATTCAAATCACCTGTAAGTGTCCATGACATGATTCAAATCACCTGTAAGTGTCCAGGACCAGATTCAAATCACCTGTAAGTGTCCAGGACCAGATTCAAATCACCTGTAAGTGTCCAGGACCAGATTCAAATCACCTGTAAGTGTCCATGACATGATTCAAATCACCTGTAAGTGCCCAGAACCAGATTCAAATCACCTGTAAGTGTCCATGACATGATTCAAATCACCTGTAAGTGTCCATGACAAGATTCAAATCACCTGTAAGTGTCCATGACATGATTCAAATCACCTGTAAGTGTCCATGACAAGATTCAAATCACCTGTAAGTGTCCATGACATGATTCAAATCACCTGTAAGTGTCCAGGACCAGATTCAAATCACCTGTAAGTGTCCAGGACCAGATTCAAATCACCTGTAAGTGTCCATGACATGATTCAAATCACCTGTAAGTGTCCATGACATGATTCAAATCACCTGTAAGTGTCCATGACATGATTCAAATCACCTGTAAGTGTCCATGACATGATTCAAATCACCTGTAATTATACAAAGGTGATCACAAATTGTTAAAAAGTGACACTATAGTATAAGAATGAATTATTTGAGTCTGCTAACTTACTCTTCATCTTCATCATCAGCTTCCATCTCCATATCGTTTTCATCATCATCGTCATAATTGTAGTTAGGGTCGTGACATATATACTCTAGACAGATCTGTATTATCTGTAATAGAAATCATCATCATCGTCGTAATTGTAGTTAGGGTCGTGACATATATACTCTAGACAGATCTGTATTATCTGTAATAGAAATCATCATCATCGTCGTAATTGTAGTTAGGGTCGTGACATATATACTCTAGACAGGTCTGTATTATCTGTAATAGAAATCATCATCATCATCATAATTGTAGTTAGGGTCGTGACATATATACTCTAGACAGATCTGTATTATCTGTAATAGAAATCATCATCATCATAATTGTAGTTAGGGTCGTGACATATATACGCTAGACAGATCTGTATTATCTGTAATAGAAATCATCATCATCATCATAATTGTAGTTAGGGTCGTGACATATATACTCTAGACAGATCTGTATTATCTGTAATAGAAATCATCATCATCGTCATAATTGTAGTTAGGGTCGTGACATATATACTCTAGACAGATCTGTATTATCTGTAATAGAAATCATCATCATCATCGTCATAATTGTAGTTAGGGTCGTGACATATATACTCTAGACAGATCTGTATTATCTGTAATAGAAATCATCATCATCATCATAATTGTAGTTAGGGTCGTGACATATATACTCTAGACAGATCTGTATTATCTGTAATAGAAATCATCATCATCGTCATATTGTAGTTAGGGTCGTGACATATATACTCTAGACAGATCTGTATTATCTGTAATAGAATCATCATCATCATCATAATTGTAGTTAGGGTCGTGACATATATACTCTAGACAGATCTGTATTATCTGTAATAGAAATCATCATCATCGTCATAATTGTAGTTAGGGTCGTGACATATATACTCTAGACAGATCTGTATTATCTGTAATAGAAATCATCATCATCGTCATAATTGTAGTTAGGGTCGTGACATATATACTCTAGACAGATCTGTATTATCTGTAATAGAAACATCATCATCGTCATAATTGTAGTTAGGGTCGTGACATATATACTCTAGACAGATCTGTATTATCTGTAATAGAAATCATCATCATCGTCATAATTGTAGTTAGGGTCGTGACATATTACTCTAGACAGATCTGTATTATCTGTAATAGAAATCATCATCATCGTCATAATTGTAGTTAGGGTCGTGACTATATACTCTAGACAGATCTGTATTATCTGTAATAGAATCCATCATCATCGTCATAATTGTAGTTAGGGTCGTGACATATATACTCTAGACAGATCTGTATATCTGTAATAGAAATCATCATCATCGTCATAATTGTAGTTAGGGTCGTGACATATATACTCTAGACAGATCTGTATTATCTGTAATAGAAATCATCATCATCGTCATAATTGTAGTTAGGGTCTGACATATATACTCTAGACAGATCTGTATTATCTGTAATAGAAATCATCATCATCGTCATAATTGTAGTTAGGGTCGTGACATATATACTCTAGACAGATCTGTATTATCTGTAATAGAAATCATCATCATCGTCATAATTGTAGTTAGGGTCGTGACATATATACTCTAGACAGATCTGTATTATCTGTAATAGAAATCATCATCATCGTCATAATTGTAGTTAGGGTCGTGACATATATACTCTAGACAGATCTGTATTATCTGTAAGAAATCATCATCATCGTCATAATTGTAGTTAGGGTCGTGACATATATACTCTAGACAGATCTGTATTATCTGTAATAGAAATCATCATCATCGTCATAATTGTAGTTAGGGTCGTGACATATATACTCTAGACAGATCTGTATTATCTGTAATAGAAATCATCATCATCGTCATAATTGTAGTTAGGGTCGTGACATATATACTCTAGACAGATCTGTATTATCTGTAATAGAAATCATCATCATCGTCATAATTGTAGTTAGGGTCGTGACATATATACTCTAGACAGATCTGTATTATCTGTAATAGAAATCATCATCATCGTCATAATTGTAGTTAGGGTCGTGACATATATACTCTAACAGATCTGTATTATCTGTAATAGAAATCATCATCATCGTCATAATTGTAGTTAGGGTCGTGACATATATACTCTAGACAGATCTGTATTATCTGTAATAGAAATCATCATCATCGTCATAATTGTAGTTAGGGTCGTGACATATATACTCTAGACAGATCTGTATTATCTGTAATAGAAATCATCATCATCGTCATAATTGTAGTTAGGGTCGTGACAATATACTCTAGACAGATCTGTATTATCTGTAATAGAAATCATCATCATCGTCATAATTGTAGTTAGGGTCGTGACATATATACTCTAGACAGATCTGTATTATCTGTAATAGAAATCATCATCATCGTCATAATTGTAGTTAGGGTCGTGACATATATACTCTAGACAGATCTGTATTATCTGTAATAGAAATCATCATCATCGTCATAATTGTAGTTAGGGTCGTGACATATATACTCTAGACAGATCTGTATTATCTGTAATAGAAATCATCATCATCGTCATAATTGTAGTTAGGGTCGTGACATATATACTCTAGACAGATCTGTATTATCTGTAATAGAAATCATCATCATCGTCATAATTGTAGTTAGGGTCGTGACATATATACTCTAGACAGATCTGTATTATCTGTAATAGAAATCATCATCATCGTCATAATTGTAGTTAGGGTCGTGACATATATACTCTAGACAGATCTGTATTATCTGTAATAGAAATCATCATCATCGTCATAATTGTAGTTAGGGTCGTGACATATATACTCTAGACAGATCTGTATTATCTGTAATAGAAATCATCATCATTTTCATCATCATCATCACATATCTTCATAATCATCGCTACACCACTTATTTTTACAATTTTCATCACTTTCATCATGTGTGTGTGTTTTACGTTTATTTATCGTCGCTACCGGTTGCCCATATGAGCAACGCCTCCTGAAGAGATTAGTCATTTTAGATATTTGGAGGATAGTGCATGATACAGACAGAGACCCATTCCAGAGTCTCCTCTGGTTCTTTTACGTGCACAGTGTACAGCACCGACACGAGACCTCGGTCTAAAGTCCCATCTGAAAGACTGTTTTAATTTTATTAGGGTCAGACGGGGGATCGAACCTGCGATCCCTGGATTACCAGTCCAAGCATGTTACCACTGGGCTACAGATCCGTCATCATCCTCACTACCAGATTTAACAAGGCTTTTATTATGTTTAATGTGGCGTCCATGGTCCAGTGATTTGGAATCGAATGGTCCTGGGTTCGATACTCGGTCAGGCCAAGTATGTAGTGTCATTGAGCAAGGCACCTCACACACATTGCTTAGTACTGGTTAATCACTTAGGTCGGCTATGCCTGCCCAGGAAAACATGTCTAGGTCCCCGCAAGGTGTTTGACATTAATGGAACATACATACATACACCTTGCCTGGACAGGCTCCAGCGGTTAACCAGTACTTGGTGCACCAACCTCCGTAAGAAACTGCCAACGTTTTACCTAACTAACCTAACAACTTTACCTAATAATACCATTCCTGGGCAGGCTCCAGCGGTTAACCAGTACTTAGTGCACCAACCTCCGTAAGAAACTGCCAACATTTTCATATAATTGAGACACCGTCTGAGCGGGCTCGAACCCGTGACCGTCAGTGTTGCTAGGTTACAGTTTAAACTTTATTTATTTTACAACAATTGGGGAAGCAAGTTTTAACAACTTATATGAATCACTCTCGTTGGCGCAGATGAAAGCGTAAATGTGGTCATTCGTGTGGCAACCATCGTACCGCCTCACATACAGCGACCGTAATCACTCGACCACGGAGCTGGACAGATAGGCAATATAAATTCCTCACCGGATTCAAGCGATCGTACACATTACTCACATCGGACACAAACGGCGAGATCTCCTTGGGACACCTGCGTACAAATGATTCGAAGGCCTGCAGACAATACTCCCTCAACTCATCATCCTCCAGCCGGCAGAACTTTATGATATGGGGCATTATCTTCTCCAAATGCTCCCCGAAGCGGTGACCAGCTTGACGACTGAAATGTAGGGCATTCAATTTACAATGGGAGCCGTTTTGTGCCAACTCCAACATTTGGGAAAGGTGCCTTAACTGACATCACTATGAGCAACATACAAATATTCAGTACACATAATAATAAAAGAAAAGGGGGTTGTATATGGAGGTCATGATTAATGACACTCCAAATAAAGATCACCTGTGTACAGAAACCGATATGCCTACAGTCCATACTCACCTATAAGACAAGATTTACAACCAGATTATGGGCTCAACGTGGTGTCTCGTCTTATAAATGAATTATAAAAACTTGTTTTTTTTTAAATAAAAAAACCAAACTCAGATTTCAGAAGCAAACTTACCTGATAGACCCTACACACTGTATGTATGTCCTGGTGGTAGACACCCACCAACTTACCTGATAGCCCCTACACACTGTATGTATGTCCTGGTGGTAGACACCCACCAACTTACCTGATAGCCCCGACACACTGTATGTATGTCCTGGTGGTAGACACTTACCTGATAGCCCCGACACACTGTATGTATGTCCTGGTGGTAGACACTTACCTGATAGCCCCGACACACTGTATGTATGTCCTGGTGGTAGACGTGCTGGAGTTCTTCGATAGTTCAGACAGTAGGTAATCTATCAACTCCACAAACAATGTGTTGTTGCAGCTCATTACAAGGTACCCTGCAAATGCATGTTGGTAATATATATGCGTTTTGCTGGTAAAATCTGGAAAATATCACTTGTCTATTGTTAACAAAATCTGGAAAATATCACTCGTCTATTGTTGGTAAAATTACGACTAGCTAGATAAATTTACGGCAAACACCAAAATAGAAATTAGGTTACTGCTAGTAAATATATTTCTCCTACAAGCACCCACAGTTCTCGAGACCAGATACCACGGTCTGGGATGCCAAGCAAGAGACTCGTGTTCGGCTTTGCTCTCCGCTACAAGCAACGACAGTTCTCGAGACCAGATACCACGGTCTGGGTTGCCAAGCAAGAGGCTAGAGTCGAACTTTGCTCTCCGCTACAAGCACCGACAGTTCTCGAGACCAGATACCACGTTCTGGGATGCCAAGCAAGAGGCTCGAGTCGGACTTTGCTCTCCGCTACAAGCACCCACAGTTCTCGAGACCAGATACCACGGTCTGGGATGCCAAGCAAGAGGCTCGAGTCGGACTATGCTCTCCGCTACAAGCACCGACAGTTCTCGAGACCAGATACCACGGTCTGGGATGCCAAGCAAGAGGCTTGAGTTGGACTTTGCTCTCCGCTACAAGCACTGACGGTTCTCGAGACCAGATACCACGGTCTGGGATGCCAAGCAAGAGGCTCGAGTCGGGCTTTGCTCTCCGCTACCAACAGTTCTAGAAACCAGATACCACGGTCTGGGATGCCAAGCAAGAGACTCGAGTCGGGCTTTGCTCTCCGCTACAAGCACCGACAGTTCTCGAGACCAGATACCACGGTCTGGGATGCCAAGCAAGAGGCTCGTGTCGAACTTTGCTCTCCGCTACAAACACCGACAGTTCTCGAGACCAGATACCACGGTCTGGGATGCCAAGCAAGAGGCTCGAGTCGGGCTTTGCTCTCCACTACCGACAGTTCTCGAGACCAGATACCACGGTCTGGGATGCCAAGCAAGAGACTCGAGTCGGGCTTTGCTCTCCGCTACAGACAGTTCTCGAGACCAGATACCACGGTCTGGGATGCCAAGCAAGAGACTCGAGTCGGGCTTTGCTCTCCGCTACCGACAGTTCTCGAGACCAGATACCACGGTCTGGGATGCCAAGCAAGAGACTCGTGTTCGGCTTTGCTCTCCGCTACAAGTACCGACAGTTCTCGAGACCAGATACCACGTTCTGGGATGCCAAGCAAGAGGCTCGAGTCGAACTTTGCTCTCCGCTACAAGCACCAACGGTTCTCGAAACCAGATACCACGGTCTGGGATGCCAAGCAAGAGGCTCCTGATCGGAAAGGTGGGTTTTCTCCGGGTACTCCGGTTTCCTCCCATACGAATACGCTTTCATCCGCGCCAACGAGAGTGATTAATATAAGTTGTTAAACATGCTTCGCAATCGTAAAATAAATAAAGTTTAAACACAAACACCTACCAATTGCGATAATAGCTCTCTTCCTGACAGCCAATCTGGGACTGGACAGTTGTGGCAGCAGAGACTGCAAGATGGTCGGGTGAAAACTGATCAACAGACCTGCAATCAAAACACTATCATATACAACCAAAGGTCACACTGGTAGCGGGGCTAATTCTAGGTCATAAGTTTCGGGAGAAGTGAGACAGCATGAAAATGCACCCTTAAATTGTGCTATTTAATAAATTCCAACAAAATAGGCTTAAAAGTCACAATTCGATAATTTTCAACGCTCGTTTCAACGCGAATTGCGCCGCTTTAGAATTTTTCAAAACAAATTGAAAATGCTACGAAATCTCTTTTTGACGTACATTTTTGCCGAATAAACATACAGGTTAGTGGAAACACATTTTATTGATAATGTTATTCAGTTAAAATTCTCCCGTCGAAGATTTGTTTTTGTTGCTGACAGAACCCGTGTCCTAGTATGGAAATGTGACCTGCTATGGCCAATGTATGTGGCAATTGTTTGCAAAGTATACATGCATGCAGCTTAAAGTTGTGTTTTATTTGAAGAACAATATAAAGACTCGGGATAGGCGTTATATTTGGACAGCTTTGTACAACATTGTTTCAGATAGGGCCATTTTACTGATCGATGCGAAATCTGACATCCCACAGAGTAGAATCCCTGTACTTAAATATATATACTAGTACCCCAAACGTGCCAAATCCCTGTGGTGTAGTGGTCCACAATTATAGAAATACAGTCAAACCTGCTTGAGCGGTCACCTCCATTAAGCAGCCAACCTGTATTATATATACAGTCAAACCTGCTTGAGCGGTCACCTCCATTAAGCAGCCAACCTGTATTATATATACAGTCAAACCTGCTTGAGCGGTCACCTCCATTAAGCAGCCAACCTGTATTATATATACAGTCAAACCTGCTTGAGCGGTCACCTCCATTAAGCAGCCAACCTGTATTAAGCAGCCAATTTCCAGATTCCCAATATATTGTTTTATTATACAAAATACCCATATTAAGCAGCCACCTGTGCTAAGCAGCCACTTTCTGTGATTCCCTTGGCTGGCTGCTTAAGACAGGTTTGACTGTACTACATTTTGTGAACAAATCCCCAACTCTATTTGCTCCTTCTAGTACACTAATCTTAAGATTTGTGAACATACCTCCAAATCTGCTCAGGAGATCTCCCAGGATGTCCAGAGCTTCTAGCTGTACAGACATATCTTCTTGCTGCAATACACTCAACATCAGAGTAATACACTCAACATCAGAGTAATACATTCAACATCAGAGTAATACACTCAACATCAGAGTAATACACTCAACATCAGAGTAATACACTCAACATCAGAGTAATACATTCAACATCAGAGTAATACACTCAACATCAGAGTAATACACTCAACATCAGAGTAATACACTCAACATCAGAGTAATACATTCAACATCAGAGTAATACACTCAACATCAGAGTAATACACTCAACATCAGAGTAATACACTCAACATCAGAGTAATACATTCAACATCAGAGTAATACACTCAACATCAGAGTAATACACTCAACATCAGAGTAATACACTCAACATCAGAGTAATACATTCAACATCAGAGTAATACACTCAACATCAGAGTAATACACTCAACATCAGAGTAATACACTCAACATCAGAGTAATACATTCAACATCAGAGTAATACACTCAACATCAGAGTAATACACTCAACATCAGAGTAATACACACTCAACATCAGAGTAATACACTCAACATCAGAGTAATACACTCAACATCAGAGTAATACATTCAACATCAGAGTAATACATTCAACATCAGAGTAATACACTCAACATCAGAGTAATACACTCAACATCAGAGTAATACACTCAACATCAGAGTAATACACTCAACATCAGAGTAATATACTCAACATCAGAGTAATACACTCAACATCAGAGTAATATACTCAACATCAGAGTAATATACTCAATGGTAATACACTCAACATCAGAGTAATACATTCAACATCAGAGTAATACACTCAACATCAGAGTAATACATTCAACATCAGAGTAATACACTCAACATCAGAGTAATATACTCAATGGTAATACACTCAACATCAGAGTAATACATTCAACATCAGAGTAATACACTCAACATCAGAGTAATACACTCAACATCAGAGTAATACATTCAACATCAGAGTAATACACTCAACATCAGAGTAATACATTCAACATCAGAGTAATACACTCAACATCAGAGTAATACATTCAACATCAGATTAATACATTCAACATCTACTAGGGGGCTTGTCATCGTCTGTAGAGACACGCATCGATGAGGGATTAAAATTGAATATACAGTAAATGGTACTACAGTGTAAGTTGAGGCCGAGTTGACTATGGTACGGGTTGACCGCATACATGTATATATGTCACAGCTGCAAGCGGCGTATCTAGGCAATCGGCTGAACATATTCAGATACCTTCAGATTGGTCACTTTCAGCAGATTTGGTTATGTTATATTTCGGGTTTTACGCCTGCATCAGCACCATTTTGGGCTATATCGCCGGCGGGTAGTTTACCTAACACCTTTGATTTGGTAGGTATTCGAGTCTTTGTGTGTTAGGCAATGGCATGGAAAAGAAGTCTGTTACCCTTCGATTTTTGTGAAGCATTTTGACAGCCATGATGGGGAAAACATCTGCACATGTGGGAATAGCATATCGGACAGAAATAACGACTGCACAGCCGTTATGTTATTTACCTTCGAAATAGCGCTGGTGAGTCGGCCGGTAATCTTTTTGCAGATGCTGGCCGCCAATGCTGTTGATGAGGGAGGTAATTCACTTATCACTGTCTTCAAACCTGCAGACCATAAATAGAAATACAGTGAACACCTGTGTTAAGCAGCCTGTCGAGGGAATTATATATTAGTGATGGCTTAGAAAGCGGGGGGGGGGGGGGTGATAATCTAGATTCACTGCATAGATTTTGTATGTTGGTTTTGGGGGGGAGTGAGGCATACGAACACCTCCGGCTATTATTGGTGGAGGAAGGCATATGGACGGACACCTCCAGCTATTATTGGTGGGGGAAGGCATACGGACGGACACCTCCAGCTATTATTGGTGGGGGAAGGCATACGGACGGACACCTCCGGCTATTATTGGTGGAGGAAGGCATACGTACGGACACCTCCAGCTATTATTGGTGGGGGAAGGCATACGTACGGACACCTCCAGCTATTATTGGTGGAGGAAGGCATACGGACGGACACCTCCAGCTAGTATTGGTGGAGGAAGACATACGGACGGACACCTCCAGCTATTTTGGTGGAGGAAGGCATACGGACGGACACCCCGGCTATTATTGGTGGAGGAAGGCATATGGACGGACACCCCCAGCTATTATTGGTGGAGGAAGGCATACGGATGGACACCTCCAGCTATTATTGGTGGAGGAAGGCATACGGACGGACACCTCCAGCTATTATTGGTGGGGGAAGGCATACGTACGGACAAGCATATGGTGGAGGAAGCATAAACAACTCCAGCTATTATTGGTGGAGGAAGGCATACGGACGGACACCTTCAGCTATTATTGGTGGAGGAAGGCATACGGACGGACAACTCCAGCTATTATTGGTGGAGGAAGGCATACGGACGGACAACTCCAGCTATTATTGGTGGAGGAAGGCATACGGACGGACACCTCCAGCTATTATTGGTGGAGGAAGGCATACGGACGGACACCTCCGGCTATTATTGGTGGAGGAAGGCATACGGACGGACACCTCCAGCTATTATTGGTGGGGGAAGGCATACGGACGGACACCTCCAGCTATTATTGGTGGGGGAAGGCATACGGACGGACACCTCCGGCTATTATTGGTGGAGGAAGGCATACGTACGGACACCTCCAGCTATTATTGGTGGGGGAAGGCATACGTACGGACACCTCCAGCTATTATTGGTGGAGGAAGGCATACGGACGGACACCTCCAGCTAGTATTGGTGGAGGAAGACATACGGACGGACACCTCCATCATGGTGTCCATCCGAGCAGTACTGCACACACGGACAAACAACCGGGTGGGGGGGGGGGGGTGGCGCGCACACAGTTGGCAATCAATTACATTAACAAATTCTTACAATTTCTGAAAATAAAGTCCATGTGAATAGTTATTAATCTACGTAGAAACTTACCAATACTAGAAATGTCGCGCAGTTGTTCCTTGTCAGACAGCATATTGCTGCACAACGTTTCCACTATTGTCTCTACCTGGAATTCCTTCACCTTATTCACCAGGGGACCCAGACTGTAAAACAATATCTAACTATAAACAACACATTTTGCTTAGTTTAACAATATTTTATTGCCGATATATACAGTCTACATCCGTTATGTCGAATTCTCCGGTTATCTCAAAATCCCTTTTCAGACACTATCATTGTACATATAACTGGCTCCGTTTATATCGAATTTCGTTTATGTCGAAGTATTTTGTTCGGTGCGACGGAATTCGACATACCACTACCAGATGTAGAATGTACACCAATTACACAATAACACAAGCAAATGGGGTGTGCAACAAGTTCTAACAACATTACATTACGCCCGTACACATTTTGTTTAGTACAGCCATTTGCTTATTGTCTTATATGGCAGGCAGTTTACCTAACAACACCTTTCCTGGGCAGGCCCCAGCAGTTAACCAGTACTTGGGTGCACCAACCTCCGTAAGAAACTGCCAACTTTTTCATATAAATGAGACACCGCCTGAGCAGGGTTTGAACCAGTGACCATCAGTGATGATAGGTTACAGTCGCATACAGGTCAGAGACCGTAACCACTCGACCACGGAGGCAAACTGCACATACATGTACATATATCAAATATATACACTAACCTTTAACCTGCCAATCATGACTAAAGTCGCTTTTGTAAACAGCACAGAGCCTTTCTGTGCCATCTGATCAGGCTCTATGCTATTCGGACGGTGGAGTTAATACGCGTGTTTGAATATCAAACAACATACATGTAGATCCAGATCAGGATCTATGTTGTTTGCATATTCCGTGCCTATTTATTCGACAGGTTAATGATTAATTCAATACGTACCATTTAACAGCCAGGTTTTGAACTTCTCCATTCTTGTCCTCCAAAAGTTTCAATAGCATTTTAACAACCTGTAATAAGTGGTAACTCCTGTACTACCAGAATAAGACACAGTGGATGAGAGCTACAAAGTCAATTTCTTATCATATTTAAATGTTTAGATTATGTACTTGTAGATACACATAGATTGTAAATAAATTAAATTTAAAAAAAGTATAAGACGTCGCACCATATACATCCACCACATCACCCCCAAATGCTTGACCATGTGTGCTTAACGTTTATTTATCGTCGCTACCGGTTGCCCATATGAGCGACACCTCCGCAAGAGATTAGTCATAAATTTCAAATTTTTGGAGGATAGTGCAATGATACAGACAGAGACACATTCCAGAGTCTCCTCTGGTTCTTTTACGTGCACAGTGTACAGCACCGACACAAGACCTTGGTTTAACGTCACATCTGAATTTCTGAAAGACTTAATTTTATTAAGGGGGATCGAACCTGAGATCCCTGGATTACCAGCTAAGCATGTTACCACTGGACCACAGATCCGCCTGCTTGACCATGAAGAAATGTTGCACACTTGATTCATGTGTTCTCGTGGGGTTCAAACTCACAACACCAAGCCCAGGTCAGATATAAGCTCGAATATATTGTCCAATGGCTGTATATATTGTCCAATGGCTGTATATATTGTCCAATGGCTGTATATATTGTCCAATGGCTGTATATATTGTCCAATGGCTGTATATATTGTCCAATGGCTGTATATATTGTGCTAAGTTTGTATATATTGTCCAATGGCTGTATATATTGTCCAATGGCTGTATATATTGTGCTAAGTTTGTATATATTGTCCAATGGCTGTATATATTGTCCAATGGCTGTATATATTGTGCTAAGTTTGTATATATTGTCCAATGGCTGTATATATTGTGCTAAGTTTGTATATATTGTCCAATGGCTGTATATATTGTCCAATGGCTGTATATATTGTCCAATGGCTGTATATATTGTGCTAAGTTTGTATATATTGTCCAATGGCTGTATATATTGTGCTACGTTTGTATATATTGTCCAATGGCTGTATATATTGTGCTAAGTTTGTATATATTGTCCAATGGCTGTATATATTGTGCTAAGTTTGTATATATTGTCCAATGGCTGTATATATTGTGCTAAGTTTGTATATATTGTCCAATGGCTGTATATATTGTGCTAAGTTTGTATATATTGTCCAATGGCTGTATATATTGTGCTAAGTTTGTATATATTGTCCAATGGCTGTATATATTGTCCAATGGCTGTATATATTGTGCTAAGTTTGTATATATTGTCCAATGGCTGTATATATTGTCCAATGGCTGTATATGTTGTCCAATGGCTGTATATATTGTGCTAAGTTTGTATATATTGTCCAATGGCTGTATATATTGTCCAATGGCTGTATATATTGTCCAATGGCTGTATATGTTGTCCAATGGCTGTATATGTTGTCCAATGGCTGTATATATTGTCCAATGGCTGTATATGTTGTGCTAAGTTTGTATATATTGTCCAATGGCTGTATATATTGGTCTAAGTTTGTATATATTGTCCAATGGCTGTATATATTGGTCTAAGTTTGTATATGTTGTCCAATGGCTGTATATATTGTGCTAAGTTTGTATATATTGTCCAATGGCTGTATATATTGGTCTAAGTTTGTATATATTGTCCAATGGCTGTATATATTGTGCTAAGTTGTATATATTGTCCAATGGCTGTATATATTGTCCAATGGCTGTATATATTGTCCACTGGCTGTATATATTGTCCAATGGCTGTATATATTGTCCACTGGCTGTATATGTTGTCCAATGGCTGTATATATTGTCCAATGGCTGTATATATTGTCCAATGGCTGTATATATTGTCCAATGGCTGTATATATTGTCCAATGGCTGTATATATTGTCCAATGGCTGTATATATTGTGCTACGCTTGTTTACATTGTACTCAGCTTGTATATATTGTGCCAAGTTTGTATATATTGTGCTAAGGCCGTATATTGTGCTAAGTTTAACATTCGTCCAACCTTCCTCTCACTGTCGTCATCCAGTTTGATGGAATCTTTCTGTAGCTCCGTCATCAGATCATTGGTGGCCATAAACCGAAAATCTTTGTCATTTGACGTCATCTGTGAAATAAATAAGAAATTTGTTGAATTGGTATCCCCTGTCGAATATGATCCCCGTGTTATACGTGTACATGTACCATGGTGACACATATATATTTTCAGTTTCATGAAATTCCATGAAGCAGTTACTTAGTCAAGGCCAAATTATTGAATGTTTAATAACTTCCAAGGGTAATAACTCTGATTTCACTATTGCAATGTGGATAAGACTTGCATGACAACACCGCGCAATGGTCACCTAATTTTATTTTAAGTTTGAGCACTCAAATAATATATTTTTTCACTCCAGAGGGCGATATGGACGAAAAGTCGCCCTAGGGACCCCGACTTCGCCCCCTGGGGGCCCCACTTCTCCCTAAACAAAACAACATTTAAATTTTTTTTAAAAAATGGCCCACTATATTATATAGCACTCCTATTAATAAGGGTGCAACGATATACCGTGGGACGGTTTATCGCGGTACTAGGGCCACGGTTCGATACGCGATATGCCCGTTACGGTACGGCAATTATTCCCGACTCCAACGGAAGGGAGACTACTCTTACAAACAAAACAAACATGGCTGAATTACAATCACCATATAAAACGGGTAACACGACCAACATGACTACGCACATGAAGCGTCATCATCCGAACATTGACGTATCCGAAACTTCACTTTCCTCTACTATCAAAACTAGCCAGATCGTACCTGGCCATTCTAGGCACATCCGTCTCTAGCGAACGCGTGTTCTCAACAGCAGGAGACATTGTAACTGCCCAGCGGTCTGCTTTGTTACCACAGAATGTGGATACTTTGATTTTTCTAAAGAAAAATATGAAACTTTTAACCCAGGAAATGTTTCTGTTGGAACAGTTTAATAGGCTGAGCGTAGGCTAGGCATTGTTTCTGTTGGAACAGTTTAATAGGCTGAGCGTAGGCTAGGCATTGTTTATATTGTTTATATAACTGCTTGTTTTACAGTTAATCATTTGCTTTAATTAGTAAATGTACTTGAAAAGTTTTAACTATTTTCTATATTTTCCCCTTTGGTTCCATAAAACCATATCACGATACGTATCGTATCGTGACCCAAGAATCATGATACGTATCGTATCGTGAGGTAGGCGTATCGTTGCACCCTTACCTATTAAAATGTTCTATTCAATGGTTTATTTTAAGGGCGCGATCGCACGCTTTATCACTATTCCCAAAAATTGTGACCTAGAATGAGGCCCTTTTTACAGTACTTGAATTACAAAATCTTAAAAATCGCATTTTCGGAGGTTAAAATCTACGTTGCCAATTAACGCAGGCATATCTGATGACACGTTTGCTCAAACAGAGAGTGTGTTACTAATTGAGTACAATACAATGCATCTCCCCCACGGAAAAAATGTATACACGGTACCAGGTCGCTTCACCCCAAATACCCGTTTGCACTACGAGTCATTACACCCTAGTTTCCCCCGATTGAATCGCCCCAAGTATTATATTCAATGTACAGCTACATGTTACCCCTAACACTCAATACTGAGAATGACAGGGAGGCACTTGTTATGGCCAGCAATTTATTTATGCATATTAATGAAGGTATATCCCCGATACAGCCAATCAGCGAGTTGTATGCTAATGTATCGGGGGTTTCTCAGCATGAGCAATTAGTGAAGCCATTATTTATTTAATCGCTTTATTGGGGGGGGGGCTATAATTTAGGTGTTGCAGTAGCTAATGCGCTGTAAACAGAGGACAAAAGAGGTATTGATTGATTGATTTAGTCACCAGGCCCGAGAATGTTTAAGATTGTTGTCTCGAGACCGGAAATCAAGCGACATTAAATTTTATATGGGCCCAAGATTTTTTTAGACACAGGCCCGCAGACATGTCAGATTTAAAGAGAGTCCTATTTTTTGAGCACTGATATTATGGACATTTGGCCTCGTTCTGAAACACAGCGGTATGTCAAGACCAGCGGTATGTCAGGGCCTCCGCTGTCTATCGCCACTGGCGCCAATTTTGGCAAAAGTGGCTCCAAATATTCGAAAGTGGCGAATATGTGTGGCGCCATGATTTAAGTGACCCGAAAATTCGTTCTCGAGTCGCGCGTACGAGTCGCAGGGCACAGAAAAGTCGATAACCAGCCCAATCAATACACGGTCAAGATTGTTTATTGCTCGTTAGTGGGATATGAATGACATGATGTGAGAAGATAATTGGGTAAGTATGCTCGATCAATTAGTTAAGAAAACACCTGGCATCATGTATATTTGAAGTGTGCCATGGATACAACAAATTAACAACAATTACGGCACAATTTTGATGATAAAGACACCGACCTGAATGCTTACAGCACTCGACAAATTTGGCCGTTTTGATTTTGATCAGCTGTTACGCTAGTTTGCTGTTTTGCAAACGTTTTTTGTGATGATCTCTTAATTACCGTGATCCCAACAAAGGTGAGGAAATTGATTGTTTATCAATAATTTCTGCTTGCCCAGCAGGAAACTCGACGTGCCCGGTGAAAAATCACAAAGTTTCTTGAAATTGACATTTTGTGTCTGTGATCAGAAAGCCACACCAGGTTATTAACTTGTCCGTGAACACGTTTTATTATTATATTACGGACTTGTGTCATTGGGTTTTATAGCAAAATGAATTATATTTAAGCGTGCTCGACTATAAAGATAATCTATGTTCTCGTAAGAGACAGAGTGCACTGAATCGGTAGTAAAGTCAATTTTCTGGAAAATTCGGAAATTCCACATCTATTTTTAGACACGCACCTGTTAAATGAAACTCGTAGTGGTTATTTGCCGACGGGCTTGCTCTCTGCAATAATGATCAATGTAGTACTATGCTGTAATTAGTGTACCAGTCAATTGACTATTACGTTTGAAGTTACAATTTAATGCCTCGGGGAAAACATCTGTCACAGATTAATTTATGGCTTCGGATTATCAGACAATAGCGGCAATCAACAAGGATCAGTCAAGCAGGTCGCATATCTTATCTTACTTGTGGCCCCTGTTTCCACTGTTGAGTGTGAAAGGGGGTTCAGCAGGCAAAATCTCATCAAAACTTGCCTGAGAAACTCAGATTTAACAACCTGATGAGAATTTCTATTGATGGCCCTGGTCTTGAGGACTTTGACTTTGGGGGAGCATTTTTTAAGTGGAAGTCCATGAAATCCAGAAGAATCCTCTTTTAACACCTTTATGAGAGATTTTTATTTGTATGAATGTAAAGAATAAAGAATGTATGAGAACACAATAAAGAATGTTGTAAAACAAAGAAATTGAGCCTTTCGTTTGTTGTTGTAGTTTATTTTATATTGGCTCCAATTTTAGCTTATATGGCTCCAAAGTGGCTCCAACTTTTTGAAAGTGGCGACAGAGGTGGCTCCACCTTAAAAAAAGCCAGTGGAGGCCCTGTATGTCAAGACCAGCGGTATGTCAAGACCAGCGGTATGTTAAGACCAGCAATATGTCAAGACCAGCGGTATGTTAAAATTGTTATGAAAAGCGGTATGTCAAGACCAGCGGTATGTTATGATAAGCGGTATGTCAAGACCAGCGGTATGTTATGATAAGCAGTATGTTATGATAAGCAGTATGTCAAGACCAGCGGTATGTTATGACAAGCGGTATATCAATTTATTTTATTTATATTTCGGGTTTTACGCCTACATCAGCACCATTTTGGGCTATATCGCCGGCGGGCAGTTTACCTAAAACCTTTCCTGGGCAGGCTCCAACGGTTAACCAGTACTTGGGTGCACCAACCTCCGTAAGAATCTGCCAACTTTTTCATATAAATGAGACACGGCCTGAGCAGGGCTGGAACCCGTGACCATCAGTGATGATAGGTTACAGTGGTATACAAGTCAGCGACCGTAACCACTCGACCAAGCGGTATGTCAAGACCAGCGGTATGTTATGACAAGCAGTATCCTTGAATACTGTGTTCCAACGCATCTAAGCGAAGAATCAACAATGACTTAACATCAAACGAATTAACTCATGTAAATAGTGTATTATCTGTATAAATAGATCCTTTTCTACATATTCAACGCGAGAAATTATGCTTATTACGCTTATTTAGTGTCAAAATATCACATGGACTCATGCCACTATTGGGAATTCCTCTGAGCCGAGAAACGTCTATTACGACGCATTTCATTGGTTGACTAATGTCGTTCTAAATATAGTTAATTCACTCTCCTGTATCTGCTCTGCGCATTACATGTATTATACGTCATCTCAAACTAGCCTGAAAATTAATTCTGCATCACTAAATTACATTAAAACTGAGTGTACAACATGCCTTTATTTAATTATGCTAATAAACAGGAAGAGTGTCCCTGTTTTGCCGTATATAAACTATAACTATGAACAATTTGTAAATAATAACATTTAACTAGAAATTATGCCTTGCTTTATAGCACTCCCAGTAGTCCGTACATGCATAAAAACAGTGGTCATAGAAGTTGCTGCATACTGTTTATTCTTGCGTTTGTGAGCCTGCACAGATATTGATTAGTTTGAGATCTATTTTACTATCACAGAGGGATCACAGCAATAACGTATATAACGCATACACCTTTCCTAACAGTGAATCAATTGTCACGTGACATACCGATACGCAGAGCTTAGCTGAGCAGACAGACCACAAATTGTTATGTTTGCAGTAGCATATTGCAAAATATTAGCTATTTAATGTAATGTACAAAGTTGCATTTGAAATTTGCTGTTAAAACAGACTGATTGCAATAACTTTGATATAAAAATTAGCTTGTAATCTCTCACTTTCCACATTTAGTCTGGTGAATCCCGTATCATGTTTACAACCACTGCAGATGAAAATAACGTCACCGAATATTGTGAAAATACATAGTTCCCGTGTGACGTAATCATTTCTACTGTGGCTGCCATTTTGAATGGCAAAGTTGATCAGATGTTATATATAATATATAGTAGCGTAATTTTGTTTTTTTCATAAACTATTTAGTTTTCATCCCATCACCATGGTTCATACATTGTTGGAAAGCTCTCAATGGACATATTTTTTGTATCATTTCACAAATTTCGTATCAATAACGAGTACATAATAATTTACCTGTATATTAATATTTCAATTGTGAAAATAGACTTTCAAAAATAGGTGCAAGTTAAGTTCTTATAATTTATTATCCATACATCATTGTCAAAAGATAAATTAATATTTAAAAAGTACATTTCAATACCTTTAAAAGCATACCAAATTTTATATTAAGAAACCAAAATTAATAAAGTTATTGCAATTAAAGAATTACTAGTAAAATCATGAAATTGCCGTTTATAAAACATGCCAGTCAAAATGGCTGCCAAGATAAGATCTTATCAGTGTTTTTGACTGCCGTGGGAACTATGTATTGAAAACGAGGTCAAAACATAAGCCGCGTTGTTTCATGTGAGAGTCGTTATAAGCAGTCGGACGATATGTCAAGACCAGCGTTATGTAAATATGTTAAGAAACAACTATAATAGTCGGTCTATTCGTTTGCTGGTTCATACAATTTCATGGAATTTCCTCTCGTTGCCGAGATATTTTAAAATAGTTATCAGAGTTTATTTGATACCTTGATATAATTTTGAATGTCAGCATCGCTGTTTCAAACAAGGACTTCCAAGTTCAGGGTCAGCAGCTTAGCTACTCGGTCGAGCCCGAGGCACACATGTTGTGTTCTCGAGCAAGGCGCCTGGCATACATCGATTAGTACTGTTTAACTGTTTCTGTCGGTTCAAGTAAAACATTCATATATCCATGATAATGGACATAAAATGATAAATGAAAAAACGCTTGTAACCGGCTCATGTGTTCGATTTGTAACCATCAAAATTACTACATTGTTACCTTTTCCAGAAGATTGGCGATGTGGTATGAGACGCTCGCCATTGTTGTTAGCTTCAGCAGACAGTATTACAGTGCCAATTATTTCGACCTAATGGTTGAAAACAACAAAAACGTTGCCGGTTTTCTAAAATTTGTAAGAGCTTGCGGTTCCATGAAGGTACTGCCCATGCGCGAGTGTATCAGAAAGATAACTAATTATGAGAATTTATTAACGGTCGAGGACCACTATTTTAAATTGTGATGACTTGTGTTACAGGGCTGTAAGACATAGCGTACAGTTTAAACTATATTTATTTTACAACGATTGCGAAGCAGTTTTAACAACGTATATTAATCACTCTCGTTGGTGCGGATGATAGCGTAAATGTGAAAAAATGACGAGAATAACTTGGAGACACTTTGTAAGTGACAGTGGCAGAGACACCTCACCAACAAAATAGAAATGGTATGTATGTATGTATGTATGTATGTATGTATGTATGTATGTATGTATGTATGTATGTATGTATGTTCCTTTAATGTCAAACCCCTCGCGGGGACTTATACATGTTTTCCTGGGCATGCTTAGCCGACCTAAGCGATTAACCAGTACTAAGCAATGTGTGTGAGGTGCCTTGCTCAATGACACTACATACGTGGCCTGACCCGAGTATCGAAACCGGGACCGTTCGATTCCAAATCCGACGCTCTACCACTGGACAACGGACGCCACACAAAGATCTGCAGCCATATATTCAATAATTACAACTACACTAGTAGTGTATCATAAATGGCATCCACCCTGAATTGGAAAACTTTAGAACATAGACGAAATCAAGCCTCACTAATCATGGTTTTCTCAAAATAAGAAATGAACTAGTTGCTGTAGATCACCATCACCTTTCACCCATAAGAAACCTTAACTATCAAAAACCCCACAGTCAAAAACCCAATACCATGCCACCTCATTTTCCCCAAGAACAATCAGGCTATGGAACAGTCTACCGACATAAATGCAGTCGAGTCCCGGTCTGCCGACCTGTGTTAGTGTTGTGTATCTGAATTATATACATACCAAGGGACACAACAATGCTGCTTCAGCAACACTGTTAGTACATGAGTTACTGTTACTGCGCTATATAATAAGCATGTCCCATTGTCATAGTATGCATTGTATTGAATACTGTTGCTGTACTTGTATCATGTAGATTAAACTGTAGTAAACTATCAGTGTTATTGGTATTGGGTCTCGAACCCTTACTTGGATATACTGACAAGTCAATGACATACCAGTTAGTAGACTGGACTCGAACTCTCTCGAACTCTCTCGAACTCTCTCTCTGGTCATTGTACTGTCTGCGTTTAACTATAGCTTTGTAGATCCTGTTGTCTTTTTAACTTGTACATAACATTTTAGATTAACTAACTGTTGTAGACTGCGCCTGCCAATCATAATCATTACTGATTGTTCGGCAGTATGAAGTGGAAGTTGAAGATTGTTTAGTGCATACACTTAATGGCATTAATTAGTGGTATGCGTGATGAAATTCGACACTGATTATAAAACGTTCACACATATATAGGATTGCGCTTCTTTTGAATTTAAGAATGTGTGCAATGATGTGTAACCAACGTACCTGCATGCACATCATATGTATATACATTTCCGGTTCCCCGCTTCCCTTCTTCTTTCTGTTTCCCGTACCTAAGTTGGAGTTAAAGTGGTTAAACATTAAGTGGGAATATTATAAAGAACTACAGATACAATGTTTAAAACGTTAGAGTATATAGCATCAAAAGCATAAGTTATGTAGAGCTGTTGACCGACATATACCAAGGTCAAAGACATATGGTAGGCCACATGGATGGTGGTAAGCACAAATGATTAAGTTGGAGTTGGGGGAAGATCATTCCATAGACATCTTGTACGGGGTGGGGTAGTAGGAGTTTGTGTAGTACTGTGATCGGGACTCTCCGTAATTGTGTAGTTCATGTTCGCTGTATGTGCTATATAGTTTTTGTCGACGTATACAATGTTATTTCTAATGTTATATAGGCATACGACTGATGAGAGTATGCTTCGAAACATTTTGGCTACACTGCTTGCAGATATAAAAATTGCAGATTATCGTTATTCTATTATCTATTCTAATATTTAAATTTTGAAAGCACAATCTTCGGTCAAGAGAATGATTATTAAAGAGCCGGGAATAAATCCTGATATTGGTTGGGGTTGTTTTGGTCACAGTCGTACAGACGGTCATTGGTCTCCATTTGTTAGTTTATACAAATTTATTTTAGCTCGATTGCGAAACAAGTTCTTTCAACTTATATTAATCACTCTCGAGACCTCATTCCTGATGGAATCCATCGTCACGAGGGATAGAGAAGAGGCAATGTGGAATTTAAATGCCTTGCCTAAGGGCACACTCGTAATGGCCCCAGTGGGGCTCGAACTCCGGACCTTTCGCACCTGAAGCAAACCAGCGTACATTAGAATAGTATAATACATGTACGTGTATTATACTATTCTAACATTTAAATATTACAAAAACACAACATGAAACAATACAAAGCGTATATAAAGATTATTTTAATAACCAATGCATTAGTTCAAAAGGCACGAGCAGAAAAATCACACGTGGCTTATATCTCTTGATTATTCTATATTGGAAGAAAGAAAATGTGAATCCGTCTATTTACTTTCCATTAAAATTACTTTCTATGGGATCACGGTCGGATCGGACCACATCTCTCGAATGGTCGTGTCGGCTCGTTTAGACATGCCACCCATATTGTTTTACAGGTCGACCCAGTGAGCAGGTAGGCCCGTATTATTGGACAGGTCGACCCGCGATAAAGGAAAGATCGGCCCTCGCGTCTTGACAGTTTGACCTACGAACCTGGACAGGTCGACACACCAGTATCGACATGTTAATCCAAATATCTGTGTTCAGCTGATTGTTTCAACAAAAATAAAGCGAGCCATGACAGACGGTATCCTACAACATGTCAACATAGAGTAAGTGAATCACACGTGAATTACCCCTTGGCGACGTTTGAGCTTCAGCAAATGCTGAAACCCTGCATTGTTTTCCATCTTCCACCTTCTTCCAACCTCTATATTGAATTCGCTGTAACGCTTGGCCAACGTATCACACGCTTTGGGTATGGACAAGTGGTTTCGTGTTCAAAACCAAAGTTGATTTTTAAAGAACATTTTGTTAAACCATAGACTACACTATGCATACAAAACATTTAGGCCATATGGATGATCCAAGATTATTTAAAAATGACACCCCGTAACTCCATGTATCAGAGTAATTATGGACTATGACCTAAACTTGTTGGTATGTATAATGTCAAACCTATGGTTTATCAAAATGGGCTAAAATGGGCAACATGTAGAGACGTTAAATAAACTTAAATAACAACTATGAGAGGACATGTGAAATGATACGTTAATGGACATGTGAAATGATACGTTAATGGACATGTGAAATGATACGTTAATGGACATGTGAAATGATACGTTAATGGACATGTGAAATGATACGTTAATGGACATGTGAAATGATACCGTTAATGGACATGTGAAATGATACGTTAATGGACATGTGAAATGATACGTTAATGGACATGTGAAATGATACGTTAATGGACATGTGAAATGATACGTTAATGGACATGTGAAATGATACGTTAATGGACATGTGAAATGATACGTTAATGGACATGTGAAATGATACGTTAATGGACATGTGAAATGATACGTTAATGGACATGTGAAATGATACGTTAATGGACATGTGAAATGATACGTTAATGGACATGTGAAATGATACGTTAATGGACATGTGAAATGATACGTTAATGGACATGTGAAATGATACGTTAATGGACATGTGAAATGATACGTTAATGGACATGTGAAATGATACGTTAATGGACATGTGAAATGATACGTTAATGGACATGTGAAATGATACGTTAATGGACATGTGAAATGATACGTTAATGGACATGTGAAATGATACGTTAATGGACATGTGAAATGATACGTTAATGGACATGTGAAATGATACGTTAATGGACATGTGAAATGATACGTTAATGGACATGTGAAATGATACGTTAATGGACATGTGAAATGATACGTTAATGGACATGTGAAATGATACGTTAATGGACATGTGAAATGATACGTTAATGGACATGTGAAATGATACGTTAATGGACATGTGAAATGATACGTTAATGGACATGTGAAATGATACGTTAATGGACATGTGAAATGATACGTTAATGGACATGTGAAATGATACGTTAATGGACATGTGAAATGATACGTTAATGGACATGTGAAATGATACGTTAATGGACATGTGAAATGATACGTTAATGGACATGTGAAATGATACGTTAATGGACATGTGAAATGATACGTTAATGGACATGTGAAATGATACGTTAATGGACATGTGAAATGATACGTTAATGGACATGTGAAATGATACGTTAATGGACATGTGAAATGATACGTTAATGGACATGTGAAATGATACGTTAATGGACATGTGAAATGATACGTTAATGGACATGTGAAATGATACGTTAATGGACATGTGAAATGATACGTTAATGGACATGTGAAATGATACGTTAATGGACATGTGAAATGATACGTTAATGGACATGTGAAATGATACGTTAATGGACATGTGAAATGATACGTTAATGGACATGTGAAATGATACGTTAATGGACATGTGAAATGATACGTTAATGGACATGTGAAATGATACGTTAATGGACATGTGAAATGATACGTTAATGGACATGTGAAATGATACGTTAATGGACATGTGAAATGATACGTTAATGGACATGTGAAATGATACGTTAATGGACATGTGAAATGATACGTTAATGGACATGTGAAATGATACGTTAATGGACATGTGAAATGATACGTTAATGGACATGTGAAATGATACGTTAATGGACATGTGAAATGATACGTTAATGGACATGTGAAATGATACGTTAATGGACATGTGAAATGATACGTTAATGGACATGTGAAATGATACGTTAATGGACATGTGAAATGATACGTTAATGGACATGTGAAATGATACGTTAATGGACATGTGAAATGATACGTTAATGGACATGTGAAATGATACGTTAAATGTGAAATGATACATGTGAAATGATACGTTAATGGACATGTGAAATGATACGTTAATGGACATGTGAAATGATACGTTAATGGACATGTGAAATGATACGTTAATGGACATGTGAAATGATACGTTAATGGACATGTGAAATGATACGTTAATGGACATGTGAAATGATACGTTAATGGACATGTGAAATGATACGTTAATGGACATGTGAAATGATACGTTAATGGACATGTGAAATGATACGTTAATGGACATGTGAAATGATACGTTAATGGACATGTGAAATGATACGTTAATGGACATGTGAAATGATACGTTAATGGACATGTGAAATGATACGTTAATGGACATGTGAAATGATACGTTAATGGACATGTGAAATGATACGTTAATGGACATGTGAAATGATACGTTAATGGACATGTGAAATGATACGTTAATGGACATGTGAAATGATACGTTAATGGACATGTGAAATGATACGTTAATGGACATGTGAAATGATACGTTAATGGACATGTGAAATGATACGTTAATGGACATGTGAAATGATACGTTAATGGACATGTGAAATGATACGTTAATGGACATGTGAAATGATACGTTAATGGACATGTGAAATGATACGTTAATGGACATGTGAAATGATACGTTAATGGACATGTGAAATGATACGTTAATGGACATGTGAAATGATACGTTAATGGACATGTGAAATGATACGTTAATGGACATGTGAAATGATACGTTAATGGACATGTGAAATGATACGTTAATGGACATGTGAAATGATACGTTAATGGACATGTGAAATGATACGTTAATGGACATGTGAAATGATACGTTAATGGACATGTGAAATGATACGTTAATGGACATGTGAAATGATACGTTAATGGACATGTGAAATGATACGTTAATGGACATGTGAAATGATACGTTAATGGACATGTGAAATGATACGTTAATGGACATGTGAAATGATACGTTAATGGACATGTGAAATGATACGTTAATGGACATGTGAAATGATACGTTAATGGACATGTGAAATGATACGTTAATGGACATGTGAAATGATACGTTAATGGACATGTGAAATGATACGTTAATGGACATGTGAAATGATACGTTAATGGACATGTGAAATGATACGTTAATGGACATGTGAAATGATACGTTAATGGACATGTGAAATGATACGTTAATGGACATGTGAAATGATACGTTAATGGACATGTGAAATGATACGTTAATGGACATGTGAAATGAACAATACGTTAATGGACATGTGAAATGATACGTTAATGGACATGTGAAATGATACGTTAATGGACATGTGAAATGATACGTTAATGGACATGTGAAATGATACGTTAATGGACATGTGAAATGATACGTTAATGGACATGTGAAATGATACGTTAATGGACATGTGAAATGATACGTTAATGGACATGTGAAATGATACGTTAATGGACATGTGAAATGATACGTTAATGGACATGTGAAATGATACTTTAATGGACATGTGAAATGATACGTTAATGGACATGTGAAATGATACGTTAATGGACATGTGAAATGATACGTTAATGGACATGTGAAATGATACGTTAATGGACATGTGAAATGATACGTTAATGGACATGTGAAATGATACGTTAATGGACATGTGAAATGATACGTTAATGGACATGTGAAAGGATATATTAACGGACATGTGAAAGGACATATTAACGGACATGTGAAAGGATATATTAACGGACATGTGAAAGCACATATTAATGGACATGTGAAAGGATATATTAACGGACATGTGAAAGGATATATTAATGGACATGTGAAAGGACATATTAATGGACATGTGAAAGGACATATTGATGGACATGTGAAGGGATATATTAATGGACATGTGAAGGGATATATTAGTGGACATGTGAAAGGATATATTAATGAAAGGATATATTAATGGACATGTGAAAGGATATATTAATGGACATGTGAAAGGACATATTAATGGGCATGTGAAAGGATATATTAATGGACATGTGAAGGGATATATTAATGGACATGTGAAAGCACATATTAATGGACATGTGAAAGGATATATTAATGGACATGTGAAAGGACATATTAATGGACATGTGAAAGGACATATTAATGAAAGGATATATTAATGGACATGTGAAAGGATATATTAATGGACATGTGAAAGGACATATTAATGGACATGTGAAAGGACATATTAATGGACATGTGAAAGGACATATTAATGGACATGTGAAAGGACATATTAATGGACATGTGAAAGGATATATTAGTGGACATGTGAAAGGACATATTAGTGGACATGTGATAGCACATATTAGTGGACATGTGATAGCACATACAAAGGCATTTGAACAAGATTTAAAGTCATGGTTGTTAACAACTCAGTGACACAATTGTTAACTTGACCGACTAGGATTAATAATAATAATACACTAATAATAATAATATGCCATCTACTATCATACATGACAAGCGACATCCATTGCCGAATGGTTAAATCCTTTAAACTGTTAAAGCAGCATTACATCGTAATAAAGGATGTTTTGGGTAAAATATAAATACTAATGTGTGTGTGTTTACAAAAATCGAAATAGTCGCTCAGAAACGATAAAATTCCAATAAATTTAAACCGTCGTATACGCGAATTTGTTTATCAACACACGAAAAGTAAACACGCACAGCGCGCATGCGTGAAACAACAGAGGATGTAGAAAACAACGTATATATTTTGAACATGAAATACTATCTATCTATCTTCCTCTAATGTCGAACACCTCGCGAGGATGTAGAACTGTCCCTAAAAGACGCTAACAGAGGTATGAATCAACATATCAAGTAATTTAATTAAAAAAGACAACGTGGGGCACATGGGGTCGATGCATTCTGAATGTAAACAAGTGCGAACGATGCGTTCCGGTTGTAAACAAGTGCGTGACCGATCGACTCGGAAAGTCCTACTTTCGGATTCGAGTTTGTTTTATCGCAAAAAAACACTGTTTACCAAATGAACATAAGGATACAAAGTATAATGTTAGAATGTGTAGCAGCATTGCTACCCATACGTAAAAATTGAATTTTTCAAATATATTTTATTTCATACGATGTAATGCTGCTTTAACCGTATTAGTCACAATGAGGTCAGACACCGCTATTGAAATTTGGACACACATTGTATATTTCCCCAAAAATAGTTTGGCACAGAAGTCAGTAGTTTCAACAGACTGAACCTTTGAGCCATAAGAAAATGTTAAATTTCAATGGGGTTGACCGATTGCTTGTTTTCCCACTAAAGGCACACACCCCCTACACTGAAGGTAATTTGGTGGTGAATGTTGCACTGACACCTGCACTTATAATATGGTGTTTATTTGTCACCAAATAGTATGCAAATATTCTAAAATATTCCAAAATGCTCATATATTGTATTTTAATATTTAGAAGTCATTTTTACTATTGCTGACAATACCTACTCAGCCAATTAGTTTATGTCTCAATAACTCTTAAGGACTTCCCTACACTTTTTCAACCAATCCCAGATCACTATATCAATAGCACCGTCTGACCATGACGTAGATACAATTACAACACGGAAAACATACAGACGTATTTAAGGTTTCTCTTAAAGCACCATTACATCGTATGAAATAAAGCGTATTTGAAAAATTCAATTTTTACATATGGGTAGCAATGCTACTACACAGTCTAACATTATACTTTGTATGCTTATGTTCATTTGGTAAACAGTGTTTTTTTGCGATAAAACAAACTCGAAACCGAAAGTAGGACTTTCCGAGTCGATCGGTCACGCACTTTTTTACAACCGGAACGCATCGTCCGCACTTGTTTACATTTGGAATTCATCGTCCCTATTTGTCCCACGTTGTCTTTTTAAATTAAATTACGTGATATGTTGATTCATACCTCTGTTAGCTAAGTCTTTTAGGGACATTTCTACATCCCCGCGAGGGGTTCGACAATGGACAGTGGAAGTCGTGATAGCGCAGTGGATGCGCGTTCGCTTCAGGTGCGAAAGGTCCGGAGTTCGAGCCCCACTGGAGCCGTTACGATTGTGCCCTTAGGCAAGGCATTTAAATTCCACGTTGCCTCTTCTCTCTCCCTCGTGGCGATGGATTCCATCAGGAATGAGGTCTCGAGAGTGATTTATATAAGTTGAAATAACTTGTTTCGCAATCGAGTTAAAATAAATTTGTATAGGGGTTCGACATTAGAGGAATATAGATAGGTAGATAGTATTTCATGTTCAAAATATATACGTTGTTTTCTACATCCTTTGTTTCACGCATGCGCGCTGTGCGTGTTTACATTTCGTGTGTTGATAAACAAATTCGCGTATACGACGGTTTAAATTTATTGGAATGTTATCGTTTCTGAGCGACTATTTCGATTTTTGTAAACACGCACGTATTAGTATTTATATTTTACCCAAAACATCCTTTATTACGATGTAATGCTCAGGGTTCATTCTAGGTAAAAAATGTTGGGAGAAGTGAGAAAGCGTGTGATCGCTTACTTAAATGGTGTTCTTTAATATACTTCTGCAAAATAGGGTTAAAATGTACAGTACAACCATTAAATACAACATTTGAATAGAAGGAGTGCTTTATAATGGGCCAGTGTACACTAGACACCCATTTTTATTAGGGAATAGTGGGGCCCCCAGAGGGCGAAGTCAGGGTACCTAGGGCGACAATTTCGCCCACATCGCCCTCTAAAATGATCCCTGAATGCTTCTCTTAATGGTGTACTACAACATATTTATAACATCATAACATGGGCAGCAAATAATAAGCAAACAGGATCAAAGATTCTTCATAATTATGTTCAATTCATAATGACACATTGATTACAATAACAGTTCAATGCATAATGTATGCAATACTAATTTAGTTATTGTATAAAAACTATTCACACGCTATAAATGTTTCTGCAATATACATTAAGCAATGCGGAACCTCGCTTGTTTTTCTATTACCTCCCTTGGTATACAAAGTGCGATTTAGCCCTAAATGTATAGCGGTCATTTCAGTTTGAATCCTTTGTTTTTACCGTTGTTCCAGAACCAGATGTTGCAGTATGATAAATGCGATTTTATCCAAATCATGTTAGTTAATTGATAAACCAAATTTACAGATTTTTTACCAATTGGAAACACTGTAGGATATCTGTCGAGATATAGCAACATAATAATTATAATATGAGAAAGTGGAATCAAATTGATAGCATGTTGTGCAAAGGAAACAACGATAAAAACAGAGGAAACAACTTTTTAAGAGAACCTACATACTTTTAGGGAGTATTCAGGGGCAGTAACTGACCGATGTATCTCATTGCATACAACGCGTACATTTACGTCAAACAGTATACAATTATCGATCGGCTAGGACATTTAAAATTGTTCATATTGACTCTGGTCATCTGCGAGTGAGCTGAACACCACAACATCCTCATCTTCGCTGTCTAATCCATGCCGGAAACCAGAACTCGGTTCCGGAAGTTCATAAACCAGTCTCTGCCACCATAACCTCGATCTGGCGGTAATATAATCTCCTTTACGCATGCGTGATATGACTTCAGGTCCTAACGTTAAAAGATCTATGTCTCCGTGAATTAGCAGAATTACTTTATGTCTCTTTTCACGTTTACACCGTTCATTTGCACAAATGAAAATGTCAACAAGGAATGAATTGGACGAAAAGTTGTTATCCACAATAAAAATAGAGCAACGACTGTCTTCAATGACTTTCTTGGTTACCTCAATATCGTGTATGATATCTGACGAAGTCTGAATACTGTACGAGTTATTCTTCAGTTTTGGCACCAGAGTGTTGTGAACATAGACTGCGCAATGTTGGTCGCTGGGGTCAAAGGTCAAATAAGCGTCAAAATGAGCACCGGAATAACGTTCTCTACCGGGAATGTGACATCCTGTACAATAATACAATAACGACAGAAGTTCTCGTCTGTAGTAAATAACTATTGCCAACATAATTAGTATAACACAGAACATCACGAGACTTATTATGATCACAGTTTTATTAACTCCCTGTGAGTTATCATCTCCATCCTCTCCCGAACAAACAAATTCAGATCTCGGTACGTAACGAATTTCACGAGAAGTGTCTTTGCCACAGATAAGCCATTTTCTGTCACGTATTTTATACAACACATCGTCAACTAAGTCTTTAAAGCCAATATTTGAACAACCACAGTCCCACTGATTACGAGCCAATACAAAATACTTCATGTAATCCAAGCCGGATAACTCTGTTACAGTTTCAGGGGAGAGAACCATTAAGTTATTGCCACTAATATCTAGTTCCTGAAGGCTGTATAGATGATCAAATACACGTGGCTGTATTGTATTTAATAGGTTATCGCTTAGATACAGCTGCTTCAACATTGTCTGGTATTTGAAAACACCGGAAGGCAATAAGGTAAGCAAATTGTCATCAAGATTCAAAATTTCAAGATATTCAAATGAAACAAAATGATTTGCTGTTATGTTTGAAATTGCACTTTTGTTCAAGTATAATTCTCTCGCAGACATTGTTGTTAAAGATAAAAATGCTGATAAAGATGCATTACTCACAAAACTATTCCCATCCAAAAATATCGACAACGCTGTAGACGAAATAAGCTTAGGCACAGAATGCAAGCTATTTCGACATTCAATAGTCATTATGTCGCCATCTTGCTCCGTTTTGAAGCATGCGCATTGTGAGTGGCAATTGTCCACTTCCGGACACATAAATTGACGACGCAACAAGTCATACGGGTATGAAACAGTTGCTTCAGTATAAACTTTACATTTTGGAACTTTGTAATTAAAGATTGAAATCCTCTTACCATCGTTGGTGACATTCACATACTTTTCTCGAAACCACGACATGTTGCACGCGCAAATAAACGGATTTCCCACTAAATTATACTTTGTGTGCACGTTCGCAAAAAATGGCGGAAATGTTTCGATGGAGTTTCCCCTTAGATAGACCGCTTTGAGATTGAGCAAACCGCGGAATGTATCGACACCGATTTCAACAAGCGTGCAGTTTGATAAGTCAATAGTTTCCACACTAGAATCATTGTAAGTCGGAGACAGTTTTCCGAGTGTTTGTATTCGATTGTCAGATACATTGAGCACACTGAGTTGTGTTAGCGATTGTTTTGTAAATAGGTTCTCAATGGAGTGGATTTTATTATTCGCTAAATTCAAATGAGTGAGATTATTCATGCCATTGAACGTGACGTCGTTGATTAGCACATCTATTTCATTACCTTCCATGTTCACGTGATTCACGTTAATCATTGTTTTAAACTTCGTCATATCAATGTCGTTAATACGATTGAATGAAACATCAAACGTCTTCATAGCACTGAAGTCTGCCACGAGATTTTCATGGTTACCAAAATATGACTGGAGCCTGTTATGTGACGCATTGAAATTCTCCATACGCGAGTAATCAATGGCTGACGGAAATGACGTCATATTGTTATGAGTAATTTCTAATGATGACATCGTCGGCCATTTGTCAATATTTGAGAGATCAGACAGGTAGTTGTGAGACAGAGTTAAATGTTCGAATTTCGTTCCAGTAGGCGGTTCCCCAATAAAAGGATGAACTATTTCATCTGGTAGGCTAGCTATGTGATTGTTGTCTAGGTGGAGTGACTCCAAGTTATTAAGTCCATGAAATGATAATGGCTCCAATTCAACCAGCGAGTTGTAACTAAGCAGTAATTCTTTCAATAGTTCTAGGTGTGAGAAGGTGTTATTCTGAATAACTGTAATCTTGTTGAATCGTAGGTCAAGATTTTGCAACTTTCCAAGGTCCTGGAGTATGGGTTCCCAGTTCGACGCGGTGCTAATGTTATTGGCTGATAAGTCAAGACTTTTCAGATTAATTAATCCAGCAAACTGTTTATCTTGGAAGCTTTGCAGATCATTATTTGACAATATTAGACTAGTCAGATTAAGAAGTCCATCAAACGTTACATTCAATGATGATAATTTGTTGCTTGCCAATCCGAACGTTGTGAGAGAATGTAAGGCGGTTGCGTTGCCGCTTATTGACTCTATGCTGTTTGATGACAGGTCAAGGTGAGTCAATGAAGCACATTGTTCAATTGCCGTAAAATCGAACGTAGTAAAATTGTTGTCATGGAGATACAAAATTGACATATTCGGTAAATAATCACAGAAATGTGGGAAAATGCTATAAATATTACAGTTAGATATATCTAGGTATTTCAGGGCTTTACTCCCAGATAATGCTTTCTTCTCGATGTGTGTCAACTGATTAAAACTGTAATCGAGAGACTGGATAGCGGGTATATTGTCCAGTGCTCCGACTGGAATGTCAGACAGGCAGCTAGCTCTAACGTCCATCACTCTTAAGCTGGTAAAGTTATCCTTGCACCTAAAACTCTGGAGAGGGTACGAGTCCAAAGGTAGCTCGCTGAGTCCTAGGTACTGTAAGTTTGGTACCTGGCACAGGAATCCCGACGGAATACTCTTTATGTTGTTTCTATTAAGAGATATGTATATCAGTTTCTTTAACGCTGTTAAGGCACGTTTTGACACTGTCTCTATCTGATTGAATGATAAATCCAACACTTCCAGATTCACAAGGCTTCTAAGAATTCCCTGGTCAAGTCTAGTCAGCTGACACCGACTATATCGTTCGTTATTCAAAGCATTGTGTGTATTGGACACAGCGTTTTTGCACATGCACATGTTTCCGCGATATTGACCACGTGTCAGGCAATTGACACTGATGTAAAGAATATCACCCGGATGATGCATCCAAACGGATGTAACGTTAACATACGGGTAATTATCTACGCACGTGAGGATATCTTGTTGTTCATTAAAGAAACATTCTGACGCTTGTTGCCATGGATACGTGAATTGAATGATACTAGAATCTAGTGACGTGACGTTGAAGATCTTTGTCGCAATGCCATCGCCGGTAACCAAGGTGACCGTCGCGATGGCAATGATCAACACGAACATCTTTGGTAATACTGGACGGATCTTTGGTTATACCGGTAGGATAACTGCTCCCTAGAAAATAGATACAGTAGATAGTACAACATGAACTGTTCATTTTATCAACTCCTTGGAAATATTTATGAACCTGGAATCTACTCAATACTACGGAGCATGAGTTTGGACGCGGAGTACAGGGTGGGACGTGGAGTACAGGGTGGGACGCGGAGTACAGGTTGGGACGTGGAGTACAAGGTGGGACGTGGAGTACAGGGTGGGACGTGGAGTACAGGGTGGGACGTGGAATGCGGTGTTTGACGTGGAGTATGGGGATGGACGTGGGGCACGTGGTTGGACGTGGAGTATGAGGCTGGACGCGGAGTACAGTGTGGGACGTGGCATGCGGTGTTTGGCGTGGAGTATGGGGATGGACGTGGGGCACGAGGTTGGACGTGGAGTATGTGGTTGGACGTGGAATACGATGTTGGACGTGGAGTATGGGGTTGGATGTGGAGTCTGGGGTTGGACGTGGAGTATGGGGTTGGACGTGGAGTACGAAGTTGGATGTGGAGTACGAGGTTGGACGTGGAGTATGGGGTTGGACGTGGAACATGGGAATGGACGTGGAGTACGAGGTTGGACGTGGAGTATGGGGATGGACGTGGAGTATGGAATTGGACGTGGAGTATGGGGTTGGACGTGAAGTATGGGGATGGACGTGGAGTATGTGGTTGGACGTGTATGAGGTTGGACGTGGAGTATGGGGTTGGACGTGGAGCACGAGGTTGGACGTGGTGTATGGGATGGGGTGGATCACGAGGTTTGACGTGGAGTACGAGGTTGGACGTGGAGTATGGGGTTGGACGTGGAGTATGTGGTTGGACGTGGAGTACGAGGTTGGACGTGGAGTATGGGGTTTGACGTGGAGTATGTGGTTGGACGTGGAGTATGTGGTTGGACGTGGAGTACGAGGTTGGACATGAAGTAAGGGATGGACGTGGATCACGAGGTTTGACGTGGAGTACGAGGTTGGACGTGAAGTAAGGGGATGGACGTGGATCACGAGGTTGGACGTGGAGTATGGGGTTTGACGTGGAGTATGTGGTTGGACGTGAAGTAAGGGGATGGACGTGGAGTATGGGGTTGGACGTGGAGTATGGGGTTGGACGTGGAGTACGAGGATGGACGTGAAGTAAGGATGGACGTGGATCACGAGGTTGGACGTGGAGTATGGGGTTGGACGTGGAATACGAGGTTGGACGTGGAGTATGGGTTGGACGTGGAGTATGGGGTTGGACGTGGAGCCAACGTGGAGTATGGGTTGGACGTGGAGTATGTGGTTGAACGTGGAGTACGATGTTGGACGTGGAGTATGAGGCTGGACGTGGAGTATGGGGTTGGACGTGGAGTATGGGGTTGGACGTGGAGTATGGGGTTGGACGTGGAGTATGTGTTGGACGTGGAGTACGATGTTGGACGTGGAGTACGAGGTTGGACGTGGAGTATGGGGTTGGACGTGGAGTACGATGTTGGACGTGGAGTATGGGGTTGGACGTGGAGTACGAGGTTGGACGTGGAGTATGTGGTTGAACGTGGAGTACGAGTTGGACGTGGAGTATGAGGCTGGACGTGGAGTATGGGTTGGACGTGGAGTATGTGGTTGGACGTGGAGTATGGGGATGGACGTGGAATATGAGGTTAGACGTGGAGTATGGAGATGGACGTGATTATGGGGATGGGCGTGGAGTATGGGATTGGACGTGGAGTACGAGGTTGGTCGTGGAGTATGGGGTTGGACGTGGAATATGAGGTTGGACGTGGAGTATGTGGATGGACGTGGAGTATGGGGATGGACGTGGAGTATGGGGATGGACGTGGCGTATGGAGTTGGTCGTGGAGTATGGGGATGGACGTGGAGTATGGGGTTGGACGTGGAGTATGGGGTTGGGCGTGGAGTATGTGGTTGGACGTGGAGTATGTGGTTGGACGTGGAGTACGAAGTTGGACGTGGAGTATGAGGTTAGACGTGGAGTATGGGGTTGAACGTGGAGTATGGAGTTGGTCGTGGAGTATGGGGATGGACGTGGAGTATGGGGTTGGACGTGGAGTACGAGGTTGGACGTGGAGTACGAAGTTGGGCGTGGAGTACGAGGTTAGACGTGGAGTATGGGGATGGACGTGGAGTACGAGGTTGGACGTGGAGTACGAAGTTGGACGTGGAGTACGATGTTGGACGTGGAGTACGAGGTTAGACGTGATGCACGAGGTTGGACGTGGAGTATGAGGTTGGACGTGGAGTATGGGAATGGACGTGGATCACGAGGTTGGACGTGGATCACGAGGATGGACGTGGAGTATGAGGTTGGACGTGGAGTACGGAGTTGGTCGTGGTGGTTCAATGGGTTGGACGTGGAGTGTGGGTTGGATGGGGTTGGACGTGGAGTACGGAGTTGGATTGAATTGGACGTGGAGTACGGAGTTTGTCGTGGTGGTTCAAGGGGTTGGACTTGGTGTACGGGTTGGATGGGTTGGACGTGGAGTACGGAGTTTGTCGTGGTGGTTCAAGGGGTTGGACTTGGTGTACGGGTTGGATGGGTTGGACGTGGAGTACGTAGTTGGTCGTGGTGGTTCAAGGGGTTGGACGTGGAGTATGGGGATGGATGGTGTTGGACGTGGATTGCGAGGTTGGTCGTGATGTATCAAGGGGTTGGACGTGGAGTACGGTGTTGGTCGTGGTGGTTCAAGGGGTTGGACTTGGTGTACGGGTTGGATGGGTTGGACGTGGAGTACGTAGTTGGTCGTGGTGGTTCAAGGGGTTGGACTTGGTGTACGGGTTGGATGGGTTGGACGTGGAGTACGTAGTTGGTCGTGGTGGTTCAAGGGGTTGGTCGTGGAGTACGGGTTGGATGGGGTTGGACGTGGTTTGTGGGGTTGGTCGCGGTAGTATCATGGGGTTGGAGGTGTAGTACGGAGTTGGTCGTGGTGGTTCAAGGGGTTGGAGGTGGAGCACGGGTTGGATTGGGTTGGACGTGAATTGCGGGGTTGGACCTGATTCACAGCGCTCGACGTGGAGCACGGGTTGGATTGGGTTGGACGTGAAATGCGGGGTTGGACGTGTTCACAGCGCTCGACGTGAGCACGGGTTGGATTGGTTGGACGTGGTTCACAGCGCTCGACGTGGAGCACGGGTTGGATTGAGTTGGACGTGGATCACAGCACTCGACGCGGAGCACGGGTTTGGTTGGGTTGGACGTGGATTGCGGGGTTGGATGTGGTGCACAGCGCTCGACGTGGAGCACGGGTTGGATTGGGTTGGACGTGAATTGTGGGGTTGGACGTGGTTCACAGCGCTCGACGTGAGCACGGGTTGGATTGGGTTGGGCGTGGTTCACAGCGCTCGACGTGGAGCATGGGTTGGATTGGGTTGGACGTGGATTGCGGGGTTGGATGTGGTGCACAGCGCTCGACGTTGAGCACGGGTTGGATTGGGTTGGACGTGGAGCACGGGTTGGATTGGGTTGGACGTGGAGCACGGGTTGGATTGGGTTGGACGTGGATTGTGGGGTTGGACGTGGTTCACAGCGCTCGACGTGGAGCACGGGGTTGTATGTGTTCGTGGAGATAATACACATACCATTTGCATTCTGTTACGTTATTCAAAACGCTCGGGTAGCTTACAATTCACTGACTATTGAGTTGGGTAGCTGACAATGCACTGACTATTGAGTCGGATAGCTGACAATGCACTGACTATTGAGTCGGGTAGCTGACAATGCACTGACTATTGAGTCGGATAGCTGACAATGCACTGACTATTGAGTCGGGTAGTTGACAATGCACTGACTATTGAGTCGGATAGCTGACAATGCACTGACTATTGAGTCGGGTAGCTGACAATGCACTGACTATTGAGTCGGATAGCTGACAATGCACTGACTATTGAGTCGGGTAGCTGACAATGCACTGACTATTGAGTCGGATAGCTGACAATGCACTGACTATTGAGTCGGGTAGTTGACAATGCACTGACTATTGAGTCGGATAGCTGACAATGCACTGACTATTGAGTCGGGTAGCTGACAATGCACTGACTATTGAGTCGGATAGCTGACAATGCACTGACTATTGAGTCGGGTAGCTGACAATGCACTGACTATTGAGTCGGATAGCTGACAATGCACTGACTATTGAGTCGGATAGCTGACAATGCACTGACTATTGAGTCGGGTAGCTGACAATGCACTGACTATTCAGGTACAACCATAGATGCATACTGTATATTATTACATATATTACAATATGTATCACCTTGTATACAGTGTATATATACTTGTAGTATGTTGGTCTGATGCATTTAAACTACAATTGTTATTTAATTCCCAGAAGACCAGGAACTATACAGTATAACGCATTACACCTACGCAGAAAAATAGTCCAGGTAGTGCTATTGTGGCGTAAGATTTCTCATTTACACAATAAATTGTAATTAATAGTAAAGACATGATTAAAACGCTGTCATACCGTAATTACAATATGCAAAAGTAAAGCGTTTGTTTATTATAGTGTTTCCCCAATTTAAAGGGCCAGCAATTTCTGATTTATGAGACAACTCTATTTGTGAACATCAGTACCTCCCGAATCCTATGCGTGTATCATTGTATGTCATGCGCCAGGCTGGTAGGCAATCGGTAGGCATTATTTAACTTGCTGGCAGCTCACCAACCGACCATATCAGACGAACCACTGATGAGTTTCGAACCTTCGACCTCCCGCTCCGTAGGCGGACGCCTTTACGACTAGGCCCCGTATCTAATTATAGGAGAAGACCTCTATAAGCTATAGCTTTTGGTTCTAATCCTTTTTCATACACATACACATATATATGTAAATAATTGTGTAATTTGTATATGTTATATCATTGTTTGAAATAAACATTTTAGTTACGACCAGGCCGCCCGGCGGCCATAGTTGTTTAAAGTTTAATTTGTTCACGTATACATGTATTGCTACTACACATTATTCCGAATACATTCGAACACTAACATTGAATCAATAAACAGTGTTTTGTGGTATACAAACTTTCAAAAGTGAAAGTAGGATTTCATATTTACGGACATCCGCGCTCCTGAATTGGCGTTTGCTTGTCATTGGAGTCAATACTAAACACGCACTACTTTCGCTTAGAGATAATTTAACTATTTAACTAAGATTAGGCACCGACGTGAGATATCACGGTAAATACGTACCATATCTCGTGTTATTCAGGATAAACGCGTTGTATTACGCATGCATGTTGACCCTATTTACATTATTTTATTATGTTTACTCATTTTGGGGGGAAATAATGTTTACTCAGATTTTAAGGCAAATATTTGGACAAAATATTACCATATAATAGTAAATTACATTCTGCAGGCATTTACGTTGTCATCGATGTAGTGTCGCTTTAACATCTCACACAGGCAGTTTCTATTGCTTTATTACAGACTGGTATACGACTCAAATACATATAAAATGCCGCAGGCGCCCAGCATGTATATACATGTACATTACAACATGACACAAGCACGCTATATGACAAGGTTTTATAATGGGATGTTCTCATTGGCTTACATTTATACAGTTAAACCTAAATATCACAACCGAATAAAGACCACGGCGGTTCGAACCCCCGTCTGACCCTAATAAAATTAACAGTCTTTCAGATGGGACGTTAAACCGAGGTCTCGTGTCGGTGCTTTACACTGTGCACGTAAAAGAACCAGAGGAGACTCTGGAATGGGTCTCTCTCTGTATCATTGCACTATCCTCGAAAATCTAAAATGATTAATATCTTCAGGAGGCGTCGCTTATATGGGCAACCGGCAGCGACGATAAATAAACGTAAAACACACACACTGCGGAACAATGATCACTTCCGAATAAAGCCGTGATAGCGCATTGCTAGCCGCTCAGTTCAGGTGTGAAAGGTCCGGAGTTCGCGCCGAGTTGTAGCCGTTACGAGTGTGTCCTTAGACAAGTCACTTAAACTCCACGTTGCCTCTTCTCTCTCTCTCTCTCTCTCTCTCTCTCTCTCTCTCTCTCTCTCTCTCTCTCTCATGGCGATGGATTCCATCAGCAATGATTTCTCGGGAGCAATTAATAAACTCAATGTTGTGAAAACCCATTTCACAATCGAGTTAAAATTAATTTGTTATACTGTTAACAAAGCCACATTGTTGGCATTCCCGCGGACATCTTGTACATATTTCATCACTGCACACCACTAGGGACTGCACTTGATGTGGATACGTGTGTTTCACGTATATTTATCGTCGCTACCGGTTGCCCATATGAGCGCTGTCTCCTGAAGAGATTAGTCATTTTAGATATTAGTGCGATGATACAGACAGAGACCCATTCCAGAATTTCCACTGGTTATTTTACGTGCAAGGTGTAAAGCACCGACACGAGACATCGGTTTAAAGTCCCACCTGAAAGACTGTTAATTGTATTAGGGTCAGATGAAGGATCGAACCTGCGATCCCTGGATTACCAGTCCATCATGTTAACCACTGGACTACAGATCTGTCTGTATGATGTGGATACAGTTCGTACACAAACTATCTACACACAAGCATTAAGTTCTCCAGTTTATTGGCAATTCTTATCTTTAAAATGGCTACATTCATGCATGCATTCCTACCTCACTTGTCAAATTTCAATAGAAAGGTAAAATGTACAGTACGCGCCAACAGTTTGTATACTCTAAATAATCTTCAAGTGGCAATGGTCACCTTTGTCTGTGTGAATTTTTATATTTTAATAAAACGGGATATACCATTTCCATTTGTACATTGAGTGTATAGATTGTACCTATTTATTTTAATATAAAGTCAAACCTGTGGTCACATATTAAGCAGCCAACCTGCATTCAGCAGCCAATTTTCAGATTTCCCAATATCTTGTTTTATTATGCATTTTACCTCTATTAAACAGCCATCTTGTGCTAAGCAGCCACTTTCGGTGGTTCCCTTATCTGGTTGCTTAACACAGGTTTGACTGTTCATAACATAAACAACAACAATGTGAACTTTAATAAAAGTATACATGTATAGTCTTAGCATGCATATCGCTACGTGTTGTGTATTTAAATGAGACATACGGTATGTATTGTAAGTAAGAGTTGTATAGCATCGACACTATTTGGCCGATGATGGGCAAGCCCGTAGCCACACTGGGGCACATCGAGGCAGCTGCCTCGGTCAACATTTCCAAAGCAAAACAACATAAATGAAAAATTAAATAAATAAAATGCAAAAAATATCCCTGCTGTATAAAATGTTGACTGCTAGAGAGCTGAAAGGTCAGTACATAACTAAACTCATTAAATCAGAAAACGCAGTGAATCGCCTCTATACCCCAAATATTGTAAGGGGGAACATGCTTGACCTCCTAGATTTCCTCGGTTGAAATTTGTCTCTGCATACTGGCTACGGAACTGATGGGCCTGGTGGTTATCGCCTATATAAGTGGTTACTAATTTCTAAGACATAGCAAAAGTTGCAGACAGAACTTCCTTTAAAACACAGTCATGGCGTCATACCTTTGTACTTGCCGTCCATTATTATTAATTTAATATTGGACTGCTGTCAAAAGGCCAAAGTAATATATTAAATCCTACGCGTATATGTACGAAATTAACAATTTTAATTAGTAGGATCTTGTTATATAAGTGTATGTTTTAAGTAAGATATAAGTCTCAAACGGATTCAATATGTAACATATTGGTAGTGTCTTTGGCGCTACGCACCTCACACAACCCAATATTATCGTTTCGGCTGATATCCTATACATAATTATATAATACGTTCGCCTATGCTGTTTTTGTGTATCAAAACTGTTGGCAGATAACTGTATAGTGTACCGTGTTGCATTATGTAAATAAAGTCGTACAGAGAGAAACGTATGACGTTAACATGTACAGACTACATAACTGTGTGTAACAATTATACTTTATACATAGTTACATTGCAGTAACCAATAACATAGTTAACAAACATGATCTACTTTACCTATTCACGATCTTTGAGTTACAAATCCATTAAAGATCGCTAAATCTTTCACACTAACTTAAGACAACCTGCATATAGAAATCCAGGTCAAACCGTCTTACGAGTAAACCAGAACAGCTCCAAATGAATGATGACTAGGCCGTACAAAATAATTATGTGGACGGGTACTAGCAGGTCATGCAAAGTAAATATGCGGACATAGGCCGTGCAAAGCAAATATGCGGATATAGCAGCAGGCCATGAACATTAAATACGTGAACGGACATAGCAGTTCGTGTGCAGTATGTATGTGGACGGACAGAGCAGGCCGTGCAAACTAAATATTGGATTGACAAAGTAGTCCGTATGCTGTATGTATGTGGACGGACATAGCATGCCGTGTACAGTATGTATGTGGACGGACATAGCAGTCCGTGTGCAGTGTGTATGTGGACGGACATAGCATGCCGTGTACAGTATGTATGTGGACGGACAAAGCAGGCCGTGTGCAGTATGTATGTGGACGGACATAGCAGGCCGTGTGCAGTATGTATGTGGACGGACATAGCAGGCCGTGTGCAGTATGTATGTGGACGGACATAGCGGTCCGTGTGCAGTATGTATGTGGACGGACATAGCAGTCCGTGTGCAGTATGTATGTGGACGGACATAGCGGTCCGTGTGCAGTATGTATGTGGACGGACATAGCAGTCCGTGTGCAGTATGTATGTGGACGGACATAGCAGGCCGTGTGTAGTATGTATGTGGACGGACATAGCAGGCCGTGTGTAGTGTGTATGTGGACGGACATAGCAGTCCGTGTGCAGTATGTATGTGGACGGACATATCATGCCGTGTACAGTATGTATGTGGACGGACATAGCAGGTCGTGTGTAGTGTGTATGTGGACGGACATAGCAGGCCGTGTGCAGTATGTATGTGGACGGACATAGCAGGCCGTGTGTAGTATGTATGTGGACGCACATAGCAGGCCGTGTGCAGTATGTATGTGGACGGACATAGCAGTCCGTGTACAGTATGTATGTGGACGGACATAGCAGGCCGTGTGTAGTGTGTATGTGGACGGACATAGCAGGCCGTGTGCAGTATGTATGTGGACAGACATAGCAGGCCGTGTGTAGTATGTATGTGGACGCACATAGCAGGCCGTGTACAGTATGTATGTGGACACACATGGCAGGCCGTGTACAATATGTATGTGGACGGACATAGCAGTCCGTGTACAGTATGTATGTGGACGGACATAGCAGGCCGTGTGTAGTATGTATGTGGACGGACATAGCAGTCCGTGTGCAGTATGTATGTGGACGGACATAGCAGGCCGTGTGTAGTATGTATGTGGACGGACATAGCAGTCCGTGTGCAGTATGTATGTGGACGGACATAGCAGGCCGTGTGCAGTATGTATGTGGACGGACATAGCAGGCCGTGTGTAGTGTGTATGTGGACGGACATAGCAGGCCGTGTGTAGTGTGTATGTGGACGGACATAGCAGGCCGTGTGCAGTATGTATGTGGACGGATATAGCGGTCCGTGTGCAGTATGTATGTGGACGGACAAAGTAGTCCGTGTGCAGTATGTATATGGACGGACATAGCAGGCCGTGTGTAGTGTGTATGTGGACGGACATAGCAGTCCGTGTGCAGTATGTATATGGAGGGAGATAGCAGGCAATGTGCAGTATGTATGTGGACGGACATAGCAGGCCGTGTGTAGTGTGTATGTGGACGGACATAGCAGGCCGTGTGTAGTGTGTATGTGGACGGACATAGCAGGCCGTGTGCAGTATGTATGTGGACGGATATAGCGGTCCGTGTGCAGTATGTATGTGGACGGACAAAGTAGTCCGTGTGCAGTATGTATATGGACGGACATAGCAGGCCGTGTAGAGTATGTATGTGGACGGACATAGCAGTCCGTGTGCAGTATGTATGTGGACAGACATAGCAGGCCGTGTGCAGTATGTATGTGGACCGACATAGCAGGCCGTGTGCAGTATGTATGTGGACGGACATAGCAGTCCGTGTGTAGTATGTATGTGGACGGACATAGCAGGCTGTGTACAGTATGTATGTGGACGGACATAGCAGGCCGTGTGCAGTATGTATGTGGACGGACATAGCAGGCCGTGTGCAGTATGTATGTGGACGGACATAGCAGGCCGTGTGCAGTATGTATGTGGACGGACATAGCAGGCCGTGTGTAGTATGTATGTGGACGGACATAGCAGTCCGTGTGCAGTATGTATGTGGACGGACATAGCAGGCCGTGTGTAGTATGTATGTGGACGGACATAGCAGGCCGTGTACAGTATGTATGTGGACGGACATAGCAGGCCGTGTGCAGTATGTATGTGGACGGACATAGCAGGCCGTGTGCAGTATGTATGTGGACGGACATAGCATGCCGTGTACAGTATGTATGTGGACGGACATAGCAGTCTGTGTGCAGTATGTATGTGGACGGACATAGCAGGCCGTGTGCAGTATGTATGTGGACGGACATAGCAGGCCGTGTGCAGTATGTATGTGGACGAACATAGCATGCCGTGTAGAGTATGTATGTGGACGGACATAGCAGTCCGTGTGCAGTATGTATGTGGACGGACATAGCAGTCCGTGTGCAGTATGTATGTGGACGGACATAGCAGTCCGTGTGCAGTATGTATGTGGACGGACATAGCGGTCCGTGTGCAGTATGTATGTGGACGGACATAGCAGGCCGTGTGCAGTATGTATGTGGACGGACATAGCAGTCCGTGTGTAGTATGTATGTGGACGGACATAGCAGGCCGTGTGTAGTGTGTATGTGGACGGACATAGCAGTCCGTGTGCAGTATGTATGTGGACGGACATAGCAGGCCGTGTGCAGTATGTATGTGGACGGACATAGCAGGCCGTGTGTAGTGTGTATGTGGACGGACATAGCAGGCCGTGTGCAGTATGTATGTGGACGGATATAGCGGTCCGTGTGCAGTATGTATGTGGACGGACAAAGTAGTCCGTGTGCAGTATGTATATGGACGGACATAGCAGGCCGTGTGTAGTGTGTATGTGGACGGACATAGCAGTCCGTGTGCAGTATGTATATGGAGGGAGATAGCAGGCAATGTGCAGTATGTATGTGGACGGACATAGCAGGCCGTGTGTAGTGTGTATGTGGACGGACATAGCAGGCCGTGTGTAGTGTGTATGTGGACGGACATAGCAGGCCGTGTGCAGTATGTATGTGGACGGATATAGCGGTCCGTGTGCAGTATGTATGTGGACGGACAAAGTAGTCCGTGTGCAGTATGTATATGGACGGACATAGCAGGCCGTGTAGAGTATGTATGTGGACGGACATAGCAGTCCGTGTGCAGTATGTATGTGGACAGACATAGCAGGCCGTGTGCAGTATGTATGTGGACCGACATAGCAGGCCGTGTGCAGTATGTATGTGGACGGACATAGCAGTCCGTGTGTAGTATGTATGTGGACGGACATAGCAGGCTGTGTACAGTATGTATGTGGACGGACATAGCAGGCCGTGTGCAGTATGTATGTGGACGGACATAGCAGGCCGTGTGCAGTATGTATGTGGACGGACATAGCAGGCCGTGTGCAGTATGTATGTGGACGGACATAGCAGGCCGTGTGTAGTATGTATGTGGACGGACATAGCAGTCCGTGTGCAGTATGTATGTGGACGGACATAGCAGGCCGTGTGTAGTATGTATGTGGACGGACATAGCAGGCCGTGTACAGTATGTATGTGGACGGACATAGCAGGCCGTGTGCAGTATGTATGTGGACGGACAAAGCAGGCCGTGTGCAATATGTATGTGGACGGACATAGCATGCCGTGTACAGTATGTATGTGGACGGACATAGCAGTCTGTGTGCAGTATGTATGTGGACGGACATAGCAGGCCGTGTGCAGTATGTATGTGGACGGACATAGCAGGCCGTGTGCAGTATGTATGTGGACAAACATAGCATGCCATGTAGAGTATGTATGTGGACGGACATAGCAGTCTGTGTGCAGTATGTATGTGGACGGACATAGCGGTCCGTGTGCAGTATGTATGTGGACGGACATAGCAGTCCGTGTGCAGTATGTATGTGGACGGACATAGTGGTCCGTGTGCAGTATTTATGTGGACGGACATAGCAGTCCGTGTGCAGTATGTATGTGGACGGACATAGCAGGCCGTGTGTAGTGTGTATGTGGACGGACATGGCAGTCCGTGTGCAGTGTGTATGTGGATGGACATAGCATGCCGTGTACAGTATGTATGTGGACGGACATAGCAGGCCGTGTGTAGTGTGTATGTGGACGGACATAGCAGGCCGTGTGCAGTATGTATGTGGACAGACATAGCAGGCCGTGTGTAGTATGTATGTGAACGCACATAGCAGGCCGTGTACAGTATGTATGTGGACGGTCATAGCAGTCCGTGTACAGTATGTATGTGGACGGACATAGCAGTTCGTGTACAGTATGTATGTGTACGGACATAGCAGGCCGTGTGCAGTATGTATGTGGACGGACATAGCAGGCAGTGTGTAGTATGTATGTGGACGGACATATCAGTCCGTGTGCAGTATGTATGTGGACGGTCATAGCAGTCCGTGTACAGTATGTATGTGGACGGACATAGCAGGCCGTGTGTAGTGTGTATGTGGACGGACATAGCAGGCCGTGTGCAGTATGTATGTGGACAGACATAGCAGGCCGTGTGTAGTATGTATGTGGACGCACATAGCAGGCCGTGTACAGTATGTATGTGGACACACATAGCAGGCCGTGTACAATATGTATGTGGACGGACATAGCAGACCGTGTACAGTATGTATGTGGACGGACATAGCAGGCCGTGTGCAGTATGTATGTGGACGGACATAGCAGGCCGTGTGTAGTATGTATGTGGATGGACATAGCAGTCCGTGTGCAGTATGTATGTGGACGGACATAGCAGGCCGTGTACAGTATGTATGTGGACGGACATAGCAGGCCGTGTGTAGTGTGTATGTGGACGGACATAGCAGTCCGTGTGTAGTATGTATGTGGACGGACATAGCAGGCCGTGTACAGTATGTATGTGGACGGACATAGCAGTCCGTGTGTAGTATGTATGTGGACGGACATAGCAGGCCGTGTGTAGTGTGTATGTGGACGGACATAGCAGTCCGTGTGCAGTATGTATGTGGACGGACATAGCAGGCCATGTGCAGTATGTATGTGGACGGACATAGCAGGCCGTGTGTAGTGTGTATGTGGATGGACATAGCAGGCCGTGTGCAGTATGTGTGTGGACGGATATAGCGGTCCGTGTGCAGTATGTATGTGGACGGACAAAGTAGTCCGTGTGCAGTATGTATATGGACGGAGATAGCAGGCCGTGTACAGTATGTATGTGGACGGACATAGCAGTCTGTGTGCAGTATGTATGTGGACAGACATAGCAGGCCGTGTGCAGTATGTATGTGGACCGACATAGCAGGCCGTGTGCAGTATGTATGTGGACGGACATAGCAGTCCGTGTGTAGTATGTATGTGGACGGACATAGCAGGCTGTGTACAGTATGTATGTGGACGGACATAGCAGGCCGTGTGCAGTATGTATGTGGACGGACATAGCAGGCCGTGTGCAGTATGTGTGTGGACGGATATAGCGGTCCGTGTGCAGTATGTATGTGGACGGACAAAGTAGTCCGTGTGCAGTATGTATATGGACGGAGATAGCAGGCCGTGTACAGTATGTATGTGGACGGACATAGCAGTCTGTGTGCAGTATGTATGTGGACAGACATAGCAGGCCGTGTGCAGTATGTATGTGGACCGACATAGCAGGCCGTGTGCAGTATGTATGTGGACGGACATAGCAGTCCGTGTGTAGTATGTATGTGGACGGACATAGCAGGCTGTGTACAGTATGTATGTGGACGGACATAGCAGGCCGTGTGCAGTATGTATGTGGACGGACATAGCAGGCCGTGTGCAGTATGTATGTGGACGGACATAGCAGGCCGTGTGCAGTATGTATGTGGACGGACATAGCAGGCCGTGTGTAGTATGTATGTGGACGGACATAGCAGGCCGTGTACAGTATGTATGTGGACGGACATAGCAGGCCGTGTGCAGTATGTATGTGGACGGACATAGCAGGCCGTGTGCAGTATGTATGTGGACGGACATAGCATGCCGTGTACAGTATGTATGTGGACGGACATAGCAGTCTGTGTTCAGTATGTATGTTGACGGACATAGCAGGCCGTGTGTAGTATGTATGTGGACGGACATAGCAGGCCGTGTGCAGTATGTATGTGGACAACCATAGCATGCCGCGTAGAGTATGTATGTGGACGGACATAGCAGTCTGTGTGCAGTATGTATGTGGACGGACATAGCGGTCCGTGTGCAGTATGTATGTGGACGGACATAGCAGTCCGTGTGCAGTATGTATGTGGACGGACATAGCGGTCCGTGTGCAGTATTTATGTGGACGGACATAGCAGGCCGTGTGTAGTATGTATGTGGACGGACATAGCAGGCCGTGTGTAGTGTGTATGTGGACGGACATAGCAGTCCGTGTGCAGTGTATATGTGGATGGACATATCATGCCGTGTACAGTATGTATGTGGACGGACATAGCAGGCTGTGTGCAGTATGTATGTGGACGGACATAGCAGTCCGTGTGCAGTATGTATGTGGACGGACATGGCAGGCCGTGTACAGTATGTATGTGGACGGACATAGCGGTCCGTGTGTAGTATGTATGTGGACGGACATAGCAGGCCGTGTGCAGTATGTATGTGGACGGACATAGCAGTCTGTGTGTAGTGTGTATGTGGACGGACATAGCGGTCCGTGTGTAGTGTGTATGTGGACGGACATAGCGGTCCGTGTGCAGTATGTATGTGGACGGACATAGCAGGCCGTGTACAGTATGTATGTGGACGGACACAGCAGTCCGTGTGCAGTATGTATGTGGACGGACGTAGCAGGCCGTGTACAGTATGTATGTGGACGGACATAGCAGGGCGTGCACAGTATGTATGTGGACGGACACAGCAGTCCGGGTGCAGTATGTATGTGGACGGACATAGCAGTCCGTGTGTAGTAGGTATGTGGACGCACATAGCAGGCCGTGAGTAGTATGTATGTGGACGGACATAGCAGTCCGTTTGTAGTATGTATGTGGAAGGACATAGCAGGTCGTGTGCAGTGTGTATGTGGACGGACATAGCAGTCCGTGTGCAGTATGTATGTGGATGGACATAGCGGTCCATGTGCAGTATGTATGTGGACGGACATAGCAGGCCGTGTGCAGTATGTATGTGGACGGACATAGCAGGCCGTGTAGAGTATGTATGTGGACGGACATAGCAGGCCGTGTACAGTATGTATGTGGACGGACATAGCGGTCCGTGTGTAGTATGTATGTGGACGGACATAGCGGTCTGTGTGTAGTGTGTATGTGGACGGACATAGCAGGCCGTGTGCAGTATGTATGTGGACGAACATAGCAGGCCGTGTGCAGTATGTATGTGGACGGACATAGCATGCCGTGTACAGTATGTATGTGGACGGACATAGCAGTCTGTGTGCAGTATGTATGTGGACGGACATAGCAGGCCGTGTGCAGTATGTATGTGGACGGACATAGCAGTCCGTGTGCAGTATGTATGTGGACGGACATAGCAGGCCGTGTACAGTATGTATGTGGACGGACATAGCAGTCCGTGTGTAGTATGTATGTGGACGGACATAGCGGTCCGTGTGCAGTATGTATGTGGACGGACATAGCAGTCCGTGTGCAGTATGTATGTGGACGGACATAGCGGTCCGTGTGCAGTATTTATGTGGACGGACATAGCAGTCCGTGTGCAGTATGTATGTGGACGGACATAGCAGGCCGTGTGTAGTGTGTATGTGGACGGACATAGCGGTCCGTGTGCAGTATGTATGTGGACGGACATAGCAGTCCGTGTGCAGTATGTATGTGGACGGACATAGCGGTCCGTGTGCAGTATTTATGTGGACGGACATAGCAGTCCGTGTGCAGTATGTATGTGGACGGACATAGCAGGCCGTGTGTAGTATGTATGTGGACGGACATAGCAGGCCGTGTGTAGTGTGTATGTGGACGGACATAGCAGTCCGTGTGCAGTGTGTATGTGGATGGACATATCATGCCGTGTACAGTATGTATGTGGACGGACATAGCAGGCCGTGTGCAGTATGTATGTGGACGGACATAGCAGTCCGTGTGCAGTATGTATATGGACGCACATGGCAGGCCGTGTACAGTATGTATGTGGACGGACATAGCTGTCCGTGTGTAGTATGTATGTGGACGGACATAGCAGGCCGTGTGCAGTATGTATGTGGACGGACATAGCAGTCTGTGTGTAGTGTGTATGTGGACGGACATAGCGGTCCGTGTGTAGTGTGTATGTGGACGGACATAGCGGTCCGTGTGCAGTATGTATGTGGACGGACATAGCAGGCCGTGTACAGTATGTATGTGGACGGACACAGCAGTCCGTGTGCAGTATGTATGTGGACGGACATAGCATGCCGTGTACAGTATGTATGTGGACGGACGTAGCAGGGCGTGCACAGTATGTATGTGGACGGACACAGCAGTCCGGGTGCAGTATGTATGTGGACGGACATAGCAGTCCGTGTGTAGTAGGTATGTGAACGCACATATCAGGCCGTGAGTAGTATGTATGTGGACGGACATAGCAGTCCGTGTGTAGTATGTATGTGGACGGACATAGCAGGTCGTGTGCAGTGTGTATGTGGACGGACATAGCAGTCCGTGTGCAGTATGTATGTGGACGGACATAGCGGTCCATGTGCAGTATGTATGTGGACGGACATAGCAGGCCGTGTGCAGTATGAATGTGGACGGACATAGCAGCCCGTGTACAGTATGTATGTGGACGGACATAGCAGGCCGTGTACAGTATGTATGTGGACGGACATAGCGGTCCGTGTGTAGTATGTATGTGGACGGACATAGCGGTCTGTGTGTAGTGTGTATGTGGACGGACATAGCAGTCTGTGTGTAGTGTGTATGTGGACGGACATAGCAGTCCGTGTGTAGTATGTATGTGGACGGACATAGCAGGCCGTGTGTAATATGTATGTGGACGGACATAGCAGTGCGTGTGCAGTATGTATGTGGACGGACATAGCAGGCCGTGTGTAGTATGTATGTGGACGGACATAGCAGTCCGTGTGCAGTATGTATGTGGACGGACATAGCAGTCCGTGTGCAGTATGTATGTAGACGGACATAGCAGGCCGTGTGTAGTATGTATGTGGACGGACATAGCAGGCCGTGTGCAGTATGTATATGGAAGGATAATAACTGTCCGTGTGAGGTATGTATGTGGACGGACATAGCAGGCCGTGTGTAGTATGTATGTGGACGGACATAGCAGGCCGTGTGTAGTGTGTACGTGGACGGACATAGCAGGCCGTGTGCATTATGTGTGTGGACGGACATAGCAGTCCGTGTGTAGTATGTATGTGGACGGATATAGCAGTCCGTGTGCAGTAGTATGTGGACGGACATAGCAGTCCGTGTGTATGTGCACGGATATAGCAGGCCGTGTGCAGTATGTATGTGGACGGACATAGCGGTCAGTGTGCAGTGTGTATGTGGACGGACATAGCGGTCCGTGTGTAGTATGTATGTGGACGGACATAGCGGTCCGTGTGCAGTGTGTATGTGGACGGACATAGCAGGCCGTGTGTAGTATGTGTGTGGACGGACATAGCAGTCCGTGTGCAGTATGTATGTGGACGGACATAGCAGTCCGTGTGCAGTATGTATGTGGACGGACATAGCAGTCCGTGTGCAGTATGTATGTGGACGGACATAGCAGTCCGTGTGCAGTATGTATGTGGACGGACATAGCGGTCCGTGTGTAGTATGTATGTGGACGCACATATCAGTCCGTGTGCAGTGTGTATGTGGACGGACATAGCAGTCCGTGTGCAGTATGTATGTGAACGGACATAGCAGTCCGTGTGTAGTATGTATGTGGACGGACATAGCAGTCCGTGTGCAGTATGTATGTGGACGGACATAGCAGTCCGTGTGCAGTATGTATGTGGACGGACATAGCAGTCCGTGTGCAGTATGTATGTGGACGGACATAGCAGTCCGTGTGCAGTATGTATGTGGACGGACATAGCGGTCCGTGTGTAGTGTGTATGTGGACGGACATAGCAGTCCGTGTGTAGTATGTATGTGGACGGACATAGCAGTCCGTGTGTAGTATGTATGTGGACGGACATAGCAGGCCGTGTGTAGTATGTATGTGGACGGACATAGCAGGCCGTGTGCAGTATGTATGTGGACGGACATAGCAGGCCGTGTGCAGTATGTATGTGGACGGACATAGCAGGCCGTGTGCAGTATGTATGTGGACGGACATAGCAGGCCGTGTGCAGTATGTATGTGGACGGACATAGCGGTCCGTGTGTAGTATGTATGTGGACGGACATAGCAGGCCGTGTGTAGTATGTATGTGGACGGACATAGCAGGCCGTGTGTAGTATGTATGTGGACGGACATAGCAGTCCGTGTGCAGTATGTATGTGGACGGACATAGCAGGCCGTGTGCAGTATGTATGTGGACGGACATAGCAGGCCGTGTGCAGTATGTATGTGGACGGACATAGCGGTCCGTGTGCAGTATGTATGTGGACGGACATAGCGGGCCGTGTGTAGTGTGTATGTGGACGGACATAGCAGGCCGTGTCCAGTATGTATGTGGACTGACATAGCAGTCCGTGTGTAGTATGTATGTGGATGGACATAGCAGTCCGTGTTCAGTATGTATGTGAACGGACATAGCAGTCCGTGTGTAGTATATATGTGGACGGACATAGCAGTCCGTGTGCAGTATGTATGTGGACGGACATAGCAGGCCGTGTACAGTATGTATGTGGACGGACATAGCGGTCCGTGTACAATATGTATGTGGACGCACATAGCAGTCCGTGTGCAGTATGTATGTGGACGGACATAGCAGGCCGTGTAAAGTATGTATGTGGACGGACATAGCGGTCCGTGTGTAGTATGCATGTGGACGGACATAGCAGGCCGTGTGCAGTATGTATGTGGACGGACATAGCAGTCTGTGTGTAGTGTGTATGTGGACGGACATAGCGGTCCGTGTGTAGTGTGTATGTGGACGGACATAGTGGTCCGTGTGCAGTATGTATGTGGACGGACATAGCAGGCCGTGTACAGTATGTATGTGGACGGACATAGCAGTCCGTGTGCAGTATGTATGTGGACGGACATAGCAGGCCGTGTGCAGTATGTATGTGGACGGACATAGCAGGCCGTGTACAGTATGTATGTGGACGGACATAGCAGTCCGTGTGCAGTATGTATGTGGACGGACATAGCAGGCTGTGTACAGTATGTATGTGGACGGACATAGCGGTCCGTGTGTAGTATGTATGTGGACGGACATAGCGGTCTGTGTGTAGTGTGTATGTGGACGGACATAGCAGTCTGTGTGTATTGTGTATGTGGACGGACATAGCAGTCCGTGTGTAGTATGTATGTGGACGGACATAGCAGGCCGTGTGTAATATGTATGTGGACGGACATAGCAGTCCGTGTGCAGTATGTATGTGGACGGACATAGCAGTCCGTGTGCAGTATGTATGTGGACGGACATAGCGGTCAGTGTGCAGTATGTATGTGTACGGACATAGCAGGCCGTGTGCAGTATGTATGTGGACGGACATAGCAGTCCGTGTGTAGTATGTATGTGGACGGACATAGCAGGCCGTGTGTAGTGTGTATGTGGACGGACATAGCAGTCCGTGTGCAGTATGTATGTGGACGGACATAGCAGGCCGTGTGCAGTATGTATGTGGACGGACATAGCAGGCCGTGTGTAGTGTGTATGTGGACGGACATAGCAGGCCGTGTGCAGTATGTATGTGGACGGACATAGCGGTCCGTGTGCAGTATGTATGTGGACGGACAAAGTAGTCCGTGTGCAGTATGTATATGGACGGACATAGCAGGCCGTGTGTAGTGTGTATGTGGACGGACATAGCAGTCCGTGTGCAGTATGTATATGGAGGAGATAGCAGGCATGTGCAGTATGTATGTGGACGGACATAGCAGGCCGTGTGTAGTGTGTATGTGGACGGACATAGCAGGCCGTGTGTAGTGTGTATGTGGACGGACATAGCAGGCCGTGTGCAGTATGTATGTGGACGGATATAGCGGTCCGTGTGCAGTATGTATGTGGACGGACAAAGTAGTCCGTGTGCAGTATGTATATGGACGGACATAGCAGGCCGTGTAGAGTATGTATGTGGACGGACATAGCAGTCCGTGTGCAGTATGTATGTGGACGACATAGCAGGCCGTGTGCAGTATGTATGTGGACCGACATAGCAGGCCGTGTGCAGTATGTATGTGGACGGACATAGCACCGTGTGTAGTATGTATGTGGACGGACATAGCAGCTGTGTACAGTATGTATGTGGACGGACATAGCAGGCCGTGTGCAGTATGTATGTGGACGGACATAGCAGGCCGTGTGCAGTATGTATGTGGACGGACATAGCAGGCCGTGTGCAGTATGTATGTGGACGGACATAGCAGGCCGTGTGTAGTATGTATGTGGACGGACATAGCAGTCCGTGTGCAGTATGTATGTGGACGGACATAGCAGGCCGTGTGTAGTATGTATGTGGACGGACATAGCAGGCCGTGTACAGTATGTATGTGGACGGACATAGCAGGCCGTGTGCAGTATGTATGTGGACGGACATAGCAGGCCGTGTGCAATATGTATGTGGACGGACATAGCATGCCGTGTACAGTATGTATGTGGACGGACATAGCAGTCTGTGTGCAGTATGTATGTGGACGGACATAGCAGGCCGTGTGCAGTATGTATGTGGACGGACATAGCAGGCCGTGTGCAGTATGTATGTGGACAAACATAGCATGCCATGTAGAGTATGTATGTGGACGGACATAGCAGTCTGTGTGCAGTATGTATGTGGACGGACATAGCGGTCCGTGTGCAGTATGTATGTGGACGGACATAGCAGTCCGTGTGCAGTATGTATGTGGACGGACATAGTGGTCCGTGTGCAGTATTTATGTGGACGGACATAGCAGTCCGTGTGCAGTATGTATGTGGACGGACATAGCAGGCCGTGTGTAGTGTGTATGTGGACGGACATGGCAGTCCGTGTGCAGTGTGTATGTGGATGGACATAGCATGCCGTGTACAGTATGTATGTGGACGGACATAGCAGGCCGTGTGTAGTGTGTATGTGGACGGACATAGCAGGCCGTGTGCAGTATGTATGTGGACAGACATAGCAGGCCGTGTGTAGTATGTATGTGAACGCACATAGCAGGCCGTGTACAGTATGTATGTGGACGGTCATAGCAGTCCGTGTAAAGTATGTATGTGGACGGACATAGCAGTTCGTGTACAGTATGTATGTGTACGGACATAGCAGGCCGTGTGCAGTATGTATGTGGACGGACATAGCAGGCAGTGTGTAGTATGTATGTGGACGGACATATCAGTCCGTGTGCAGTATGTATGTGGACGGTCATAGCAGTCCGTGTACAGTATGTATGTGGACGGACATAGCAGGCCGTGTGTAGTGTGTATGTGGACGGACATAGCAGGCCGTGTGCAGTATGTATGTGGACAGACATAGCAGGCCGTGTGTAGTATGTATGTGGACGCACATAGCAGGCCGTGTACAGTATGTATGTGGACACACATAGCAGTCCGTGTACAATATGTATGTGGACGGACATAGCAGACCGTGTACAGTATGTATGTGGACGGACATAGCAGGCCGTGTGCAGTATGTATGTGGACGGACATAGCAGGCCGTGTGTAGTATGTATGTGGACGGACATAGCAGTCCGTGTGCAGTATGTATGTGGACGGACATAGCAGGCCGTGTACAGTATGTATGTGGACGGACATAGCAGGCCGTGTGTAGTATGTATGTGGACGGACATAGCAGTCCGTGTGTAGTATGTATGTGGACGGACATAGCAGTCCGTGTGCAGTGTGTATGTGGATGGACATATCATGCCGTGTACAGTATGTATGTGGACGGACATAGCAGGCCGTGTGCAGTATGTATGTGGACGGACATAGCAGTCCGTGTGCAGTATGTATATGGACGCACATGGCAGGCCGTGTACAGTATGTATGTGGACGGACATAGCTGTCCGTGTGTAGTATGTATGTGGACGGACATAGCAGGCCGTGTGCAGTATGTATGTGGACGGACATAGCAGTCTGTGTGTAGTGTGTATGTGGACGGACATAGCGGTCCGTATGTAGTGTGTATGTGGACGGACATAGCGGTCCGTGTGCAGTATGTATGTGGCGGACATAGCAGGCCGTGTACAGTATGTATGTGGACGGACACAGCAGTCCGTGTGCAGTATGTATGTGGACGGACATAGCATGCCGTGTACAGTATGTATGTGGACGGACGTAGCAGGGCGTGCACAGTATGTATGTGGACGGACACAGCAGTCCGGGTGCAGTATGTATGTGGACGGACATAGCAGTCCGTGTGTAGTAGGTATGTGAACGCACATATCAGGCCGTGAGTAGTATGTATGTGGACGGACATAGCAGTCCGTGTGTAGTATGTATGTGGACGGACATAGCAGGTCGTGTGCAGTGTGTATGTGGACGGACATAGCAGTCCGTGTGCAGTATGTATGTGGACGGACATAGCGGTCCATGTGCAGTATGTATGTGGACGGACATAGCAGGCCGTGTGCAGTATGTATGTGGACGGACATAGCAGGCCGTGTACAGTATGTATGTGGACGGACATAGCAGGCCGTGTACAGTATGTATGTGGACGGACATAGCGGTCCGTGTGTAGTATGTATGTGGACGGACATAGCGGTCTGTGTGTAGTGTGTATGTGGACGGACATAGCAGTCTGTGTGTAGTGTGTATGTGGACGGACATAGCAGTCCGTGTGTAGTATGTATGTGGACGGACATAGCAGGCCGTGTGTAATATGTATGTGGACGGACATAGCAGTGCGTGTGCAGTATGTATGTGGACGGACATAGCAGGCCGTGTGTAGTATGTATGTGGACGGACATAGCAGTCCGTGTGCAGTATGTATGTGGACGGACATAGCAGTCCGTGTGCAGTATGTATGTAGACGGACATAGCAGGCCGTGTGTAGTATGTATGTGGACGGACATAGCAGGCCGTGTGCAGTATGTATATGGAAGGATAATAACTGTCCGTGTGAGGTATGTATGTGGACGGACATAGCAGGCCGTGTGTAGTATGTATGTGGACGGACATAGCAGGCCGTGTGTAGTGTGTACGTGGACGGACATAGCAGGCCGTGTGCATTATGTGTGTGGACGGACATAGCAGTCCGTGTGTAGTATGTATGTGGACGGATATAGCAGTCCGTGTGCAGTATGTATGTGGACGGACATAGCAGGCCGTGTACAGTATGTATGTGGACGGACATAGCAGTCCGTGTGTATGTGCACGGATATAGCAGGCCGTGTGCAGTATGTATGTGGACGGACATAGCGGTCAGTGTGCAGTGTGTATGTGGACGGACATAGCGGTCCGTGTGTAGTATGTATGTGGACGGACATAGCGGTCCGTGTGCAGTGTGTATGTGGACGGACATAGCAGGCCGTGTGTAGTATGTGTGTGGACGGACATAGCAGTCCGTGTGCAGTATGTATGTGGACGGACATAGCAGTCCGTGTGCAGTATGTATGTGGACGGACATAGCAGTCCGTTTGCAGTGTGTATGTGGACGGACATAGCAGTCCGTGTGCAGTATGTATGTGGACGGACATAGCGGTCCGTGTGTAGTATGTATGTGGACGCACATATCAGTCCGTGTGCAGTGTGTATGTGGACGGACATAGCAGTCCGTGTGTAGTATGTATGTGGATAGACATAGCAGTCCGTGTTCAGTATGTATGTGAACGGACATAGCAGTCCGTGTGTAGTATATATGTGGACGGACATAGCAGTCCGTGTGCAGTATGTATGTGGACGGACATAGCAGGCCGTGTACAGTATGTATGTGGACGGACATAGCGGTCCGTGTACAGTATGTATGTGGACGCACATAGCAGTCCGTGTGTAGTATGTATGTGGACGGACATAGCGGTCTGTTTGTAGTGTGTATGTGGACGGACATAGCAGTCTGTGTGTAGTGTGTATGTGGACGGACATAGCAGTCCGTGTGTAGTATGTATGTGGACGGACATAGCAGGCCGTGTGTAATATGTATGTGGACGGACATAGCAGGCCGTGTAGAGTATGTATGTGGACGGACATAGCAGGCCGTGTACAGTATGTATGTGGACGGACATAGCAGGCCGTGTACAGTATGTATGTGGACGGACATAGCAGGCCGTGTGGAGTATGTATGTGGACGGACATAGCGGTCCGTGTGTAGTATGTATGTGGACGGACATAGCAGGCCGTGTGTAGTATGTATGTGGACGGACATAGCAGGCCGTGTGTAGTATGTATGTGGACGGACATAGCAGTCTGTGTGCAGTATGTATGTGGACGGACATAGCAGGCCCTGTGCAGTATGTATGTGGACGGACATAGCAGGCCGTGTGCAGTATGTATGTGGACGGACATAGCGGTCCGTGTGCAGTGTGTATGTGGACGGACATAGCGGGCCGTGTGTAGTGTGTATGTGGACGGACATAGCAGGCCGTGTCCAGTATGTATGTGGACGGACATAGCAGTCCGTGTGTAGTATGTATGTGGATGGACATAGCAGTCCGTGTTCAGTATGTATGTGAACGGACATAGCAGTCCGTGTGTAGTATATATGTGGACGGACATAGCAGTCCGTGTGCAGTATGTATGTGGACGGACATAGCAGGCCGTGTACAGTATGTATGTGGACGGACATAGCGGTCCGTGTACAATATGTATGTGGACGCACATAGCAGTCCGTGTGCAGTATGTATGTGGACGGACATAGCAGGCCGTGTAAAGTATGTATGTGGACGGACATAGCGGTCCGTGTGTAGTATGCATGTGGACGGACATAGCAGGCCGTGTGCAGTATGTATGTGGACGGACATAGCAGTCTGTGTGTAGTGTGTATGTGGACGGACATAGCGGTCCGTGTGTAGTGTGTATGTGGACGGACATAGTGGTCCGTGTGCAGTATGTATGTGGACGGACATAGCAGGCCGTGTACAGTATGTATGTGGACGGACATAGCAGTCCGTGTGCAGTATGTATGTGGACGGACATAGCAGGCCGTGTGCAGTATGTATGTGGACGGACATAGCAGGCCGTGTACAGTATGTATGTGGACGGACACAGCAGTCCGTGTGCAGTATGTATGTGGACGGACATAGCAGGCTGTGTACAGTATGTATGTGGACGGACATAGCGGTCCGTGTGTAGTATGTATGTGGACGGACATAGCGGTCTGTGTGTAGTGTGTATGTGGACGGACATAGCAGTCTGTGTGTAGTGTGTATGTGGACGGACATAGCAGTCCGTGTGTAGTATGTATGTGGACGGACATAGCAGGCCGTGTGTAATATGTATGTGGACGGACATAGCAGTCCGTGTGCAGTATGTATGTGGACGGACATAGCAGTCCGTGTGCAGTATGTATGTGGACGGACATAGCGGTCCGTGTGCAGTATGTATGTGGACGGACATAGCAGGCCGTGTGCAGTATGTATGTGGACGGACATAGCAGTCCGTGTGTAGTATGTATGTGGACGGACATAGCAGGCCGTGTGTAGTATGTATGTGGACGGACATAGCAGTCCGTGTGCAGTATGTATGTGGACGGACATAGCAGGCCGTGTGCAGTATGTATGTGGACGGACATAGCAGGCCGTGTGTAGTGTGTATGTGGACGGACATAGCAGGCCGTGTGCAGTATGTATGTGGACGGACATAGCGGTCCGTGTGCAGTATGTATGTGGACGGACAAAGCAGTCCGTGTGCAGTATGTATGTGGACGGACATAGCAGGCCGTGTGTAGTGTGTATGTGGACGGACATAGCAGTCCGTGTGCAGTATGTATATGGAGGGAGATAGCAGGCATGTGCAGTATGTATGTGGACGGACATAGCAGGCCGTGTGTAGTGTGTATGTGGACGGACATAGCAGGCCGTGTGTAGTGTGTATGTGGACGGACATAGCAGGCCGTGTGCAGTATGTATGTGGACGGACATAGCGGTCCGTGTGCAGTATGTATGTGGACGGACAAAGCAGTCCGTGTGCAGTATGTATGTGGACGGACATAGCAGGCCGTGTGTAGTATGTATGTGGACGGACATAGCAGTCCGTGTGCAGTATGTATGTGGACGGACATAGCAGGCCGTGTGCAGTATGTATGTGGACGGACATAGCAGGCCGTGTGCAGTATGTATGTGGACGGACATAGCAGTCCGTGTGTAGTATGTATGTGGACGGACATAGCAGGCCGTGTACAGTATGTATGTGGACGGACATAGCAGGCCGTGTGCAGTATGTATGTGGACGGACATAGCAGGCCGTGTGCAGTATGTATGTGGACGGACATAGCAGGCCGTGTGCAGTATGTATGTGGACGGACATAGCAGGCCGTGTGTAGTATGTATGTGGACGGACATAGCAGTCCGTGTGCAGTATGTATGTGGACGGACATAGCAGGCCGTGTGTAGTATGTATGTGGACGGACATAGCAGGCCGTGTGCAGTATGTATGTGGACGGACATAGCAGGCCGTGTGCAGTATGTATGTGGACGGACATAGCAGGCCGTGTGCAGTATGTATGTGGACGGACATAGCAGGCCGTGTGCAGTATGTATGTGGACGGACATAGCAGTCCGTGTGCAGTATGTATGTGGACGGACATAGCGGCCGTGTGTATGTGTATGTGGACGGACATAGCAGTCCGTGTGCAGTATGTATGTGGACGGACATAGCAGGCCGTGTGTAGTATGTATGTGGACGGACATAGCAGTCCGTGTGCAGTATGTATGTGGACGGACATAGCAGGCCGTGTGTAGTATGTATGTGGACGGACATAGCAGTCCGTGTGCAGTATGTATGTGGACGGACATAGCAGGCCGTGTACAGTATGTATGTGGACGGACATAGCAGGCCGTGTGCAGTATGTATGTGGACGGACATAGCAGGCCGTGTGCAGTATGTATGTGGACGGACATAGCGGTCCGTGTGCAGTGTGTATGTGGACGGACATAGCGGTCCGTGTGTAGTATGTATGTGGACGGACATAGCGGTCCGTGTGCAGTGTGTATGTGGACGGACATAGCAGGCCGTGTGTAGTATGTGTGTGGACGGACATAGCAAGCCGTGTGCAGTATGTATGTTGACGGATATAGCAGTCCGTGTGTAGTATGTATGTGGACGGACATAGCAGTCCGTGTGCAGTATGTATGTGGACGGACATAGCAGTCCGTGTGCAGTATGTATGTGGACGGACATAGCGGTCCGTGTGTAGTATGTATGTGGACGCACATAGCAGTCCGTGTGCAGTGTGTATGTGGACGGACATAGCAGTCCATGTGCAGTGTGTATGTGAACGGACATAGCAGTCCGTGTGTAGTATGTATGTGGACGGACATAGCAGGCCGTGTACAGTATGTATGTGGACGGACATAGCGGGCCGTGTGTAGTGTGTATGTGGACGGACATAGCAGGCCGTGTACAGTATGTATGTGGACGGACATAGCAGTCCGTGTGTAGTATGTATGTGGACGGACATAGCAGTCCGTGTGCAGTATGTATGTGGACGGACATAGCAGGCCGTGTACAGTATGTATGTGGACGGACATAGCGGTCCGTGTGTAGTATGTATGTGGACGGACATAGCAGGCCGTGTGCAGTATGTATGTGGACGGACATAGCAGTCCGTGTGTAGTATGTATGTGGACGGACATAGCAGGCCGTGTGTAGTAGTATGTGGACGGACATAGCGGTCCGTGTGTAGTATGTATGTGGACGGACATAGCAGTCCGTGTGCAGTATGTATGTGGACGGACATAGCAGGCCGTGTGCAGTATGTATGTGGACGGACATAGCAGTCCGTGTGCAGTATGTATGTGGACGGACATAGCAGGCCGTGTACGACGACATACGCGTAAACAAACATGTATGTGACGGACATAGCTCCGTGTGCAGTATGTATGTGGACGGACATAGCAGCCGTGTGCAGTATGTATGTGGACGGACATAGCAGTCCGTGTGCAGTATGTATGTGGACGGACATAGCGGTCCGTGTGCAGTATGTATGTGGACGGACATAGCAGTCCGTGTGCAGTATGTATGTGGACGGACATAGCAGGCCGTGTGTAGTGTGTATGTGGACGGACATAGCAGTCCGTGTGCAGTATGTATGTGGACGGACATAGCAGTCCGTGTGCAGTATGTATGTGGACGGACATAGCAGTCCGTGTGCAGTATGTATGTGGACGGACATAGCAGTCCGTGTGCAGTATGTATGTGGACGGACATAGCAGGCCGTGTGTAGTATGTATGTGGACGGACATAGCAGTCCGTGTGCAGTATGTATGTGGACGGACATAGCAGTCCGTGTGCAGTATGTATGTGGACGGACATAGCAGTCCGTGTGCAGTATGTATGTGGACGGACATAGCAGTCCGTGTGCAGTATGTATGTGGACGGACATAGCAGGCCGTGTGTAGTATGTATGTGGACGGACATAGCAGCCGTGTGCAGTATGTATGTGGACGGACATAGCAGGCCGTGTGCAGTATGTATGTGGACGGACATAGCGGTCCGTGTGCAGTATGTATGTGGACGGACATAGCAGTCCGTGTGTAGTATGTATGTGGACGGACATAGCGTCCGTGTGCAGTATGTATGTGGACGGACATAGCAGGCCGTGTGTAGTATGTATGTGGACGGACATAGCAGTCCGTGTGCAGTATGTATGTGGACGGACATAGCAGTCCGTGTGCAGTATGTATGTGGACGGACATAGCAGGCCGTGTGCAGTATGTATGTGGACGGACATAGCAGTCCGTGTGCAGTATGTATGTGGACGGACATAGCAGGCCGTGTGCAGTATGTATGTGGACGGACATAGCAGTCCGTGTGCAGTATGTATGTGGACGGACATAGCAGGCCGTGTGCAGTATGTATGTGGACGGACATAGCAGGCCGTGTGTAGTATGTATGTGGACG
>CM026396.1:43404431-43416931 GCA_014843695.1 Archivesica marissinica
AACCTCTACACTATATACGGCTGGATATCACGATAGTTCGATCATATACAAAACATCTACACTCTATAAGGCTGGATATCACGATAGCTCGATCATATACAAAACCTCTACACTCTATAAGGCTGGATATCACGATAGTTCGATCATATACAAAACCTCTACACTCTATAAGGCTGGATATCACGATAGCTCGATCATATACAAAACCTCTACACTCTGTACGGCTGGATATCACGTTAGCTCGATCATATACAAAACCTCTACACTATATAAGGTTGGATATCACGTTAGCTCGATCATGTACAAAACCTCTACACTCTATATGGCTGGATATCACGTTAGCTCGATCATATACAAAACCTCTACACTTTGTAAGGCTGGATATCACGTTAGCTCGATCATATACAAAACCTCTACACTCTACATGGCTGGATATCACGATAGCTCGATCATATACAAAACCTCTACACTATATAAGGCTGGATATCACGTTAGCTCGATCATATACAAAACCTCTACACTCTATAAGGCTGGATATCACGTTAGCTCGATCATATACAAAACCTCTACACTCTATAAGGCTGGATATCACGATAGCTCGATCATATACAAAACCTCTACACTCTACATGGCTGGATATCACGATAGCTCGATCATATACAAAACCTCTACACTCTATAACGCTGGATATCACGTTAGCTCGATCATATACAAAACCTCTACACTCTGTACGGCTGGATATCACGATAGCTCGATCATATACAAAACCTCTACACTCTATAAGGCTGGATATCACGATAGCTCGATCATATACAAAACCTCTACACTCTGTACGGCTGGATATCACGTTAGCTCGATCATATACAAAACATCTACACTCTATAAGGCTGGATATCACGATAGCTCGATCATATACAAAACCTCTACACTCTGTACGGCTGGATATCACGTTAGCTCGATCATATACAAAACCTCTACACTATATAAGGCTGGATATCACGTTAGCTCGATCATATACAAAACCTCTACACTATATAAGGCTGGATATCACGTTAGCTCGATCATATACAAAACCTCTACACTCTGTACGGCTGGATATCACGATAGCTCGATCATATACAAAACCTCTACACTCTGTACGGCTGGATATCACGATAGCTCGATCATATACAAAACCTCTACACTCTGTACGGCTGGATATCACGTTAGCTCGATCATATACAAAACCTCTACACTCTATAAGGCTGGATATCACGATAGCTCGATCATATACAAAACCTCTACACTCTATACGGCTGGATATCACGTTAGCTCGATCATATACAAAACCTCTACACTATATAAGGCTGGATATCACGTTAGCTCGATCATATACAAAACCTCTACACTATATAAGGCTGGATATCACGTTAGCTCGATCATATACAAAACCTCTACACTCTATAAGGCTGGATATCACGATAGCTCGATCATATACAAAACCTCTACACTCTATACGGCTGGATATCACGTTAGCTCGATCATATACAAAACCTCTACACTCTATAAGGCTGGATATCACGTTAGCTCGATCATATACAAACCTCTACACTATATAAGGCTGGATATCACGTTAGCTCGATCATATACAAAACCTCTACACTCTATAAGGCTGGATATCACGATAGCTCGATCATATACAAAACCTCTACACTCTATAAGGCTGGATATCACGATAGCTCGATCATATACAAAACCTCTACACTATATAAGGCTGGATATCACGTTAGCTCGATCATATACAAAACCTCTACACTCTATAAGGCTGGATATCACGTTAGCTCGATCATATACAAAACCTCTACACTCTATAAGGCTGGATATCACGATAGCTCGATCATATACAAAACCTCTACACTCTACATGGCTGGATATCACGATAGCTCGATCATATACAAAACCTCTACACTCTATAACGCTGGATATCACGTTAGCTCGATCATATACAAAACCTCTACACTCTGTACGGCTGGATATCACGATAGCTCGATCATATACAAAACCTCTACACTCTGTACGGCTGGATATCACGATAGCTCGATCATATACAAAACCTCTACACTCTGTACGGCTGGATATCACGTTAGCTCGATCATATACAAAATCTACACTCTATAAGGCTGGATATCACGATAGCTCGATCATATACAAAACCTCTACACTCTGTACGGCTGGATATCACGTTAGCTCGATCATATACAAAACCTCTACACTATATAGGCTGGATATCACGTTAGCTCGATCATATACAAAACCTCTACACTCTATAAGGCTGGATATCACGTTAGCTCGATCATATACAAAACCTCTACACTCTGTACGGCTGGATATCACGATAGCTCGATCATATACAAAACCTCTACACTCTGTACGGCTGGATATCACGATAGCTCGATCATATACAAAACCTCTACACTATATAAGGCTGGATATCACGTTAGCTCGATCATATACAAACCTCTACACTCTATAAGGCTGGATATCACGATAGCTCGATCATATACAAAACCTCTACACTCTGTACGGCTGGATATCACGTTAGCTCGATCATATACAAAACATCTACACTATATAAGGCTGGATATCACGTTAGCTCGATCATATACAAAACCTCTACACTCTGTACGGCTGGATATCACGATAGCTCGATCATATACAAAACCTCTACACTCTGTACGGCTGGATATCACGATAGCTCGATCATATACAAAACCTCTACACTCTGTACGGCTAGATATCACGTTAGCTCGATCATATACAAAACATCTACACTATATAAGGCTGGATATCACGTTAGCTCGATCATATACAAAACCTCTACACTCTGTACGGCTGGATATCACGATAGCTCGATCATATACAAAACCTCTACACTCTGTACGGCTGGATATCACGATAGCTCGATCATATACAAAACCTCTACACTCTGTACGGCTAGATATCACGTTAGCTCGATCATATACAAAACATCTACACTATATAAGGCTGGATATCACGTTAGCTCGATCATATACAAAACCTCTACACTATATAAGGCTGGATATCACGTTAGCTCGATCATATACAAAACCTCTACACTATATAAGGCTGGATATCACGATAGCTCGATCATATACAAAACCTATACATTCTATAAGGCTGGATATCACGATAGCTCGATCATATACAAAACCTCTACACTCTGTAAGGCTGGATATCACGATAGCTCGATCATATACAAAACCTCTACACTCTATAAGGCTGGATATCACGTTAGCTCGATCATATACAAAACCTCTACACTCTATAAGGCTGGATATCACGTTAGCTCGATCATATACAAAACCTCTACACTCTATAAGGCTGGATATCACGATAGCTCGATCATATACAAAACCTCTACACTCTGTAAGGCTGGATATCACGTTAGCTCGATCATATACAAAACCTCTACACTCTATAGGGCTGGATATCACGATAGCTCGATCATATACAAAACCTCTACACTCTGTACGGCTGGATATCACGATAGCTCGATCATATACAAAACCTCTACACTCTATAAGGCTGGATATCTCGTTCGCTCGATCATATACAAAACCTCTACACTATATACGGCTGGATATCACGATAGTTCGATCATATACAAAACATCTACACTCTATAAGGCTGGATATCACGATAGCTCGATCATATACAAAACCTCTACACTATATAAGGCTGGATATCACGATAGCTCGATCATATACAAAACCTCTACACTATATTACACTGGATATCACGTTAGCTCGATCATATACAAAACATCTACACTCTATAAGGCTGGATATCACGATAGCTCGATCATATACAAAACGTCTACACTCTGTACGGCTGGATATCACGATAATTCGATCATGTACAAAACCTCTACACTATATTACGCTGGATATCACGTTAGCTCGATCATATATAAATCCTCTACACTATATAAGGCTGGATATCACGTTAGCTCGATCATATACAAAACCTCTACACTCTACATGGCTGGATATCACGATAGCTCGATCATATACAAAACCTCTACACTATATAAGGCTGGATATCACGTTAGCTCGATCATATACAAAACCTCTACACTCTATAATGCTGGATATCACGTTAGCTCGATCATATACAAAACCTCTACACTCTATAAGGCTGGATATCACAATAGCTCGATCATATACAAAACCTCTACACTCTACATGGCTGGATATCACGATAGCTCGATCATATACAAAACCTCTACACTCTATAAGGCTGGATATCACGTTAGCTCGATCATATACAAAACCTCTACACTCTATAAGGCTGGATATCACGATAGCTCGATCATATACAAAACCTCTACACTCTATAAGGCTGGATATCTCGTTCGCTCGATCATATACAAAACCTCTACACTATATACGGCTGGATATCACGATAGTTCGATCATATACAAAACATCTGCACTCTATAAGACTGGATATCTCGTTCGCTCGATCATATACAAAACCTCTACACTATATACGGCTGGATATCACGATAGTTCGATCATATACAAAACATCTGCACTCTATAAGGCTGGATATCTCGTTCGCTCGATCATATACAAAACCTCTACACTATATACGGCTGGATATCACGATAGTTCGATCATATACAAAACATCTGCACTCTATAAGACTGGATATCACGATAGCTCGATCATATACAAAACCTCTACACTCTGTACGGCTGGATATCACGATAGCTCGATCATGTACAAAACCTCTACACTCTATAGGGCTGGATATCACGTTAGCTCGATCATATACAAAACCTCTACACTCTGTAAGGCTGGATATCACGTTAGCTCGATCATATACAAAACCTCTACTCACTACATGGCTGGATATCACGATAGCTCGATCATATACAAAACCTCTACACTATATAAGGCTGGATATCACGATAGCTTGATCATATACAAACCTCTACACTCTATAAGGCTGGATATCACGATAGCTCGATCATATACAAAACCTCTACACTCTATAAGGCTGGATATCACGATAGCTCGATCATGTACAAAACCTCTACACTCTATAGGGCTGGATATCACGTTAGCTCGATCATATACAAAACCTCTACACTCTGTAAGGCTGGATATCACGTTAGCTCGATCATATACAAAACCTCTACTCTCTACATGGCTGGATATCACGATAGCTCGATCATATACAAAACCTCTACACTATATAAGGCTGGATATCACGATAGCTTGATCATATACAAAACCTCTACACTCTATAAGGCTGGATATCACGATAGCTCGATCATATACAAAACCTCTACACTCTACATGGCTGGATATCACGATAGCTCGATCATATACACAACCTCTACACTCTACATGGCTGGATATCACAATAGCTCGATCATATACAAAACCTCTACACTCTGTACGGCTGGATATCACGTTAGCTCGATCATATACAAAACCTCTACACTCTATAAGGCTGGATATCACGATAGCTAGATCATATACAAAACCCATACTCTCTGTACGGCTGGATATCACGTTAGCTCGATCATATACAAAACCTCTACACTATATAAGGCTGGATATCACGTTAGCTCGATCATATACAAAACCTCTACACTATATAAGGCTGGTTATCACGATAGCTCGATCATATACAAAACCTCTACACTCTGTACGGCTGGATATCACATTAGCTCGATCATATACAAAACCTCTACACTATATAAGGCTGGATATCACGTTAGCTCGATCATATACAAAACCTCTACACAATATATGGCTGGATATCACGATAGCTAGATCATATACAAAACCTCTACACTCTGTACGGCTGGATATCACGTTAGCTCGATCATATACAAAACCTCTACACTCTGTACGGCTGGATATCACATTATCTCGATCATATACAAAACCTCTACACTATATAAGGCTGGATATCACGTTAGCTCGATCATATACAAAACCTCTACACTCTGTACGGCTGGATATCACGATAGCTCGATCATATACAACACCTCTACGCTCTATAAGGCTTGATAATACGATAGCTCGATCATATACAAAACCTCTACATTCTATAAGGCTGGATATCACGATAGCTCGATCCTATACAAAACCTCTACACTCTGTACGGCTGGATATTACGATAGCTCGATCATATACAAAACCTCTACACTCTATAAGGCTGGATATCACGATAGCTCGATCATATACAAAACCTCTACACTCTATAAGGCTGGATATCTCGTTCGCTCGATCATATACAAAACATCTACACTCTATAAGGCTGGATATCACGACAGCTCGATCATATACAACACCTCTACACTATATAAGGCTGGATATCACGATAGCTCGATTATATACAAAACCTCTACACTCTATAAGGCTGGATATCTCGTTCGCTCGATCATATACAAAACATCTACACTCTATAAGGCTGGATATCACGATAGCTCGAGCATATACAAAACCTCTACACTATGTACGGCTGGATATCACGATAATTCGATCATATACAAAACCTCTACACTATATTACGCTGGATATCACGTTAGCTCGATCATATACAAAACCTCTACACTCTATAAGGCTGGATATCACGATAGCTCGATCATATACAAAACCTCTACACTCTACATGGCTGGATATCACGATAGCTCGATCATATACAAAACCTCTACACTCTATAGGGCTGGATATCACGTTAGCTCGATCCTATACAAAACCTATACACTCTGTACGGCTGGATATTACGATAGCTCGATCATATACAAAACCTCTACACTCTATAAGGCTGGATATCACGATAGCTCGATCGTATACAAAACCTCTACACTCTATAAGGCTGGATATCTCGTTCGCTCGATCATATACAAAACATCTACACTCTATAAGGCTGGATATCTCGTTCGCTCGATCATATACAAAACATCTACACTCTATAAGGCTGGATATCACGATAGCTCGATCATATACAAAACCTCTACACTCTGTACGGCTGGATATCTCGTTCGCTCGATCATATACAAAACCTCTACACTATATAAGGCTGGATATCACGATAGCTCGATCATATACAAAACCTCTACACTCTATAAGGCTGGATATCTCGTTCGCTCGATCATATACAAAACATCTACACTCTATAAGGCTGGATATCACGATAGCTCGATCATATACAAAACCTCTACACTATATAAGGCTGGATATCACGATAATTCGATCATATACAAAACCTCTACACTATATAAGGCTGGATATCACGTTAGCTCGATCATATACAAAACCTCTACACTCTATAAGGCTGGTTATCACGATAGCTCGATCATATACAAAACCTCTACACTCTGTACGGCTGGATATCACATTAGCCCGATCATATACAAATCCTCTACACTCTGTACGGCTGGATATCACGTTAGCTCGATCATATACAAAACCTCTACACTATATTACGCTGGATATCACGATAGCTCGATCATATACAAAACCTCTACACTATACATGGCTGGATATCACGATAGCTCGATCATTTACAAAACCTCTACACTCTACATGGCTGGATATCACGATAGCTCGATCATATACAAAACCTCTACACTCTACATGGCTGGATATCACGATAGCTCGATCATATACAAAACCTCTACATTCTATAAGGCTGGATATCACGATAGCTCGATCATATACAACACCTCTACACTATATTACGCTGGATATCATGTTAGCTCGATCATATACAAAACCTCTACACTCTGTACGGCTGGATATCACGATAACTCGATCATATACAAAACCTCTACACTATATAAGGCTGGATATCACGATAGCTCGATCATATACAAAACCTCTACACTCTGTATGGCTGGATATCACGATATCTCGATCATATACAAAACCTCTACACTCTGTACGGCTGGATATCACGATAGCTCGATCATATACAAAACATCTACACTATATAAGGCTGGATATCACGATAGCTCGATCATATACAAAACATCTACACTATATAAGGCTGGATATCACGATAGCTCGATCATATACAAAACCTCTACACTATATAAGGCTGGATATCACGATAGCTCGATCATATACAAAACCTCTACACTATATAGAGCTGGATATCACGATAGCTAGATCATATACAAAACCTCTACACTCTATAAGGCTGGATATCACGATAGCTCGATCATATACAAAACCTCTACACTCTGTACGGCTGGATATCACGTTAGCTGGATCATATACAAAACCTATACACTCTGTACGGCTGGATATCACGATTGCTCGATCATATACAAAACCTCTACACTCTATAAGGCTGGATATCACGATAGCTCGATCATATACAAAACCTCTACACTCTATAAGGATGGATATCACGTTAGCTCGATCATATACAAAACCACTACACTATATAATGTTGGATATCTCGACAGCTCGATCATATACAAAACCTCTACACTATATTGTGCTGTTGCGTCTGTCTGTGGAAAGGATGACTCATAAAAGTTCTTGATATAATTTATTCTGTAGCTATATAGAGGATGGTTGTTCTATGAGTAATTGATTCGATTTTGGTAGAAATCGGCCCAAGCATTATTATTAAAGTGTGTGTGTGTGTGCGTGTGTGCGTTTGTGCAACGTGCGTGTGTGTGTGTTTTACGTTTATTTATCGCTACCGGTGAGCGATGCCTTCTGAAGAGATCAGTCATTTTTGTTGTTGGAGGATAGTGCAATGATACAGACAGAGACCCATTCCAGGGTCTCCTCTGGTTCTTGTACGTGCACAGTGTAAAGTACCGACACGAGACCTCGGTTTAAAGTCCCATTAGAAAGACAGTTAATGTTATTATGGTCAGACGGGGGATCGAACCTGCGATCCCTGGATTACCTTACTGAACGCCGGCCCCCATATTTTTTATGAGATTCAGCGATTAGTTGAACGATTTTAATTGGCTCACTGGTTTGATGAGCTAATGAATTATTCATGTTGACCATTAGGATAATTTGAATTGCAAGCCCATAAATATGGTTAAGAATGTAGTATAATTCTATGACATACGCACATTATTATTATATAACAATTAAACGAATCACATGGTGTATCTCAACTGCACAACATCGTGTGAGCTGTTTAATTCTTAAGTATATACTAGAGGACATAGAAAACACACACAGACTGATGTGTAGTCCAGTGGTAACACGCTGGACTAGTAATCCAGGGATCGCAGGTTCGATCCCCTTCTGACGCTAATAAAATTAACAGTCCGATGGGACGTTAAACCGAGGTCTCGTGTCGGTGCTTTACATCGTGCACGTAAACGAACCAGAGGAGACTCTGGAATGGGTCTCTGTCTGTATCATGCAATATCCTCCAAACTCTAAAACGACTAATATCTTCAGGAGGCGTCGCTCATATGGACAACCGGTAGCGACGATAAATAAACGTAAAACACAAACAGTGTGTTTTTACATGAAAAACAATAACTATATTTAATACATAGTTCTAAACATTTTGGAATATGTAAATTAGTTGTTCAGTTTGTGTTTTGTAATAACGAATTGGATCCTTTTCGGTGTCCTCTAGTATACATTGTCCTGCACAGGGTAATGTTCGAAACACACTTATAATATAAATAATAAAGTATTAAAGCGACATTACATCGCAAAAAGCAAATAAAATGTGTATTTTTCACGTATAAATGCATTGCTACGACAAATACTTTCGAATACATTCGAACACTAACATTGAATCAATAAACAGTGTTTTTGTGATCTACAAACTTTCAAAATTGAAAATAGGATTTCATTTAACGATCATCCATGCCCCTGAATTGACGTTTTCGGAGTCAATACTAAAAGCGAGATAATGTCGTTTAAAGATAATTTAATTAAGACGAGTCTACAAATAAATATACATAGGCACACATGGGAGTTATAACGGTAAATGTGTACCATAAATCGTTATTCAGGATAAACGCTTTGTATTACGCATGAATGTCGACCACATTTACATTATTTTGTTATGTCAACAAACCGCGTATACGACATATGTTTATTAGTTGAAATACTCAGTATTTCAGGCAATTATTGGGGGGGGGGGGGGATATAGTCAATATACCATATAATAGGAAGATATTCTGTAGAAATTTGAGTTTTCACTAATTTAATAAATGTAGTGTCGCTTTAAATAAATGGTACACAAACGGTACAGTGGAAACATGGATAGTAATTCTCAAAAATTCATTTTAACAGTTTCGTAGTGTACAAGTATAATTATAGAAAACAATTTCCGGCTTGAGATTTTTCTAATTCTATAAAACATGGGAGTTCGTATTTAAAATACACATGTAATATGATGGAAAGGGTAATAAATTAAAACTGTACCAATAAAACATGGTGTGCAATGTTGTAATATGCCAGTAAATGACAACAGAAGTCACAATAGAAGTTTATTACGCTAAACATCTACCACGCACATCTCTCGTACAACCACAAGCAAACACTTATCACGCCTTGGTGACAAACTATACCATTATATGGCGATAGTTTTCACTTAATGTAGGTAAACAATCCAGTAGTTGCAGTGAGATAGCTGACAAAGTGAAATGTGTGTGTTCTACGTTTATTTATCGTCGCTACCGGTTGCCCATATGGGCGACGCCTCCTGAAGAGATTAGTCATTTTAGATTGTTCGAGGATAGTGCAATGATACACAGAGAGAGAGACCCATTCCAGAGTCTCCTCTGGTTCTTTTACGTGCACGGTGTACAACACCGACGCGATACCTCGGTTTAAAGTCCCAATTGAAAGACTGTTAATTGTATACGGGTCAGGCGGGGGATCGAACCTGCGATTCCTGGATTACCAGTCCAGCGTGTTACCACTGGAATACAGATCCGTCTGTAAAAGTGAAATAAACTCATGCATGTGCTAAGTTATTAACTAAACGCTATGAAGAGAATAGGTATTCATAGTTGCCTCAGTGTATACGAGTCAGTGCAAATGCATTTTGGTTTAACTATTAAACAAAACCTGCAAATATAATTTATAAATAGACGGTTGAGTGGTCCAGTGGTTAACACGTTGGTCTGTGAATCCAGGGATCGCAGGTTCGACACCCCTCCTGTTTGACACTAATCTTAGCTGACTTTCAGATAGATGGGACTATAGTTATTACACCGGGCGTGTAAAATGAGAACCTGGGCTGCTTCTGGGATTGGAACGTCTTCTGTATCATAAAGTGTACTATCCTCCAACAAAATAAAAGACGGATCTGTAGTCCAGTGGTCAATACGTTGGACTGGTAATCTAGCGATCGCAGGTTCGATCCCCAGTCTGATACTAATAAAATTTAACAGTCTTTCAGATGGGACTTGGAGGTCTCGTGTCGGTACTTTACACCGTGCCCGCCAAAAGAACCAGAATGGGATGGGTCTCTGTCTGTATCATTGCACTACCTCCAAAAATCTAAAATGACTAATCTCTTCAGGAGGCGTCGCTCATATGGGCAACCGGTAGCGACGATAAATAAACGTAATACACAACAATTAAAATGACTAATATACTTTTGGAGGCGTCCACATCCCCACCAATTAAAAATAGTATTGTTTCTATAAATATCGGGTATAGAACCCTTTTTATAGATGTTGTTCAGAGATTCTGAAAACAACCATGCGACCAAGTGTAAACGTTCGCGCGTGTGTACGCGCGTACTGATTTGCACTGCATGCGTGAGTGCGAATTTAAAATAATGAATTTGAAACGAAGCGACACTGTGTCTCAATGAACATGATGAAACATTTAGCACGTGGACAACTGATCCATAAAGTTTTATTGGGTTTATGCCATGTTTTCACCTGTTTTGTTCAGTCACAAAACTGTAAACATATTTGGAACGCACACTAACATGAATTATTGATGCCGCGAGAAGAAACAAACAGTTCGACCTTGATACATTAAGGCGTTGTTTGACAATCATGTTATGTTCCACCCACGTTATTTCGTATTAATTGTATGCCTGCAATTCTGCCGTTACACATTCCGTGTACATGTATATGTGAACTACATTAATAGCTGTGAATAGTCCACCATTGCATGTACACATTCTGGTGCTTCATAAATATGCATGTATATAAGGAATACACGCACGGCTCTGCATTGATTGTGTTATACTAGAGGACATAGTAAACGTACACCTACATTATATACTAGAGGACATAGAAAACGCACACCTACATTATATACTAGAGGACATAGTAAACGTACACCTGTATTATATACTAGAGGACATAGAAAACGCACACCTACATTATATACTAGAGGATATAGAAAACGCACACCTACATTATATACTAGAGGATATAGAAAACGCACACCTACATTATATACTAGAGGACATAGAAAACGCACACCTACATTATATACTAGAGGACATAGA
>CM026396.1:43421931-43424672 GCA_014843695.1 Archivesica marissinica
GTGGTATTCGATACACCGCTAGGTGTGCTCACTGGTTTAAGAAAGACATTTGCTGACTGATAAGATAGTATCATATGCACAGGAGTTTGAAATATTATCATCTCATAAGTCTTAATCTATATACAGTCTTCATATCTTGATTAAGACCAACCCATTCCCCCTATAAATTAAAGTAAAATATTGTTATATTATATACTAGAGGACATAGAAAACGCACACCTACATTATATACTAGAGGACATAGAAAACGCACACCTACATTATATACTAGAGGACATAGAAAACGCACACCTACATTATATACTAGAGGACATAGAAAACGCACACCTACATTATATACTAGAGGACATAGAAAACGCACACCTACATTATATACTAGAGGACATAGAAAACGCACACCTACATTATATACTAGAGGACATAGAAAACGCACACCTACATTATATACTAGAGGACATAGAAAACGCACACCTACATTATATACTAGAGGACATAGAAAACGCACACCTACATTATATACTAGAGGACATAGAAAACGCACACCTACATTATATACTAGAGGACATAGAAAACGCACACCTACATTATATACTAGAGGACATAGAAAACGCACACCTACATTATATACTAGAGGACATAGAAAACGCACACCTACATTATATACTAGAGGACATAGAAAACGCACACCTACATTATATACTAGAGGACATAGAAAACGCACACCTACATTATATACTAGAGGACATAGAAAACGCACACCTACATTATATACTAGAGGACATAGAAAACGCACACCTACATTATATACTAGAGGACATAGAAAACGCACACCTACATTATATACTAGAGGACATAGAAAACGCACACCTACATTATATACTAGAGGACATAGAAAACGCACACCTACATTATATACTAGAGGACATAGAAAACGCACACCTACATATATACTAGAGGACATAGAAAACGCACACCTACATTATATACTAGAGGACATAGAAAACGCACACCTACATTATATACTAGAGGACATAGAAAACGCACACCTACATTATATACTAGAGGACATAGAAAACGCACACCTACATTATATACTAGAGGACATAGAAAACGCACACCTACATTATATACTAGAGGACATAGAAAACGCACACCTACATTATATACTAGAGGACATAGAAAACGCACACCTACATTATATACTAGAGGACATAGAAAACGCACACCTACATTATATACTAGAGGACATAGAAAACGCACACCTACATTATATACTAGAGGACATAGAAAACGCACACCTACATTATATACTAGAGGACATAGAAAACGCACACCTACATTATATACTAGAGGACATAGAAAACGCACACCTACATTATATACTAGAGGACATAGAAAACGCACACCTACATTATATACTAGAGGACATAGAAAACGCACACCTACATTATATACTAGAGGACATAGAAAACGCACACCTACATTATATACTAGAGGACATAGAAAACGCACACATACATTATATACTAGAGGACATAGAAAACGCACACATACATTATATACTAGAGGACATAGAAAACGCACACCTACATTATATACTAGTGGACATAGAAAACGCACACCTACATTATATGATTATTATTACATGAAAACGAAATACGAAGGATTCCATCTAAGATATAGCACATCTTTATTACAAAACACAAACTGAACAACTAAAAATATTCCAAAATGTTTCAAACTGTATTTATATAGTTATTGTTTTTTATGTAAAAACACACTTATCCGACGTGTGCGCTTTCTATGTCCTCTAGTATAGTATCACCTCAATTGAATGGGTCAGTCATGTCGGACTGGTGCGACACCTCTTCTGGATAGTAGTACGAATCCTATACCTCAGAGCCCAGGCGCCAGGCTGTTAGGCAATCTGTAACTATTATTTTACTTGATTACGTCTTGCCAACCGCCCATATCAAAATTAACCCCTGACGAGAGTTCGACCCTCATCCTCCCGCTCCGTAGGCACCGGAGACTAATGGATGGCTAACATATCAAGGAATGCTTTTGTGCTTCATGTTCATGTGTCAGTACGTATCAAAGCACCCACCCAGCATGCAGACATTCTAAATACACCGCTATATTAAAAGGCACTTCTACAGTTCCGAAATAATGCTATATATGGTAAACACACGCACGTCTTTCCAAATAAAATATCCTACCATCGGTCAATTGTGAGTTTACCTATCTATTTATTAGTTTGCATACATACTCCATGTATTATCATTAATGAGTCACAGCAAACAAACATAGATAGACACATGCATGCATGAAACAATCTTAGGAAGAGGCAGGCAGGCAGGCAGGCGGGCGGGCGGGCAGGCAGGATACAGGCAGGCAGGCGGGCAGGCAGGCAGGCGGGCGTTTAGGCAGGCAGGCAGGCAGCAAGGCAGGCAGCGGGCGGGCGGGCGGGCGGGCGGCGGGCGGGCGGGGCGGGCGGGCGGGCAGGCAGGCAGGTAGGCAGGTAGGCAGGTAGGCATACGGGCAGGCATACAGGCAGGCAGGCATACAGTCAGGCATACGGGCAGGCAGGCAGGCAGGCAGGCAGGCAGGCAGCAGGCAGGCAGGCAGGCAGGCAGGCAGGCAGGCAGGCAGGCAGGCAGGCAGGCAGGCAGGCAGGCAGGCAGGCAGGCAGGCAGGCAGGCAGGCAGGCAGGCAGGCAGGCAGGCAGGCAGGCAGGCAGG
>CM026396.1:43425672-43445672 GCA_014843695.1 Archivesica marissinica
CATTGTTGATTATGGTGACGAAGATGACTACATGTTATCGCCATTGTTGATTATGGTGACGATGATGACTACATGTTATCGCTATTGTTGATTATGGTGACGATGATGACTACATGTTATCGCTATTGTTGATTATGGTGACGATGATGACTACATGTTATCGCTATTGTTGATTATGGTGACGAAGATGACTACATGTTATCGCCATTGTTGATTATGGTGACGATGATGACTACATGTTATCGCCATTGTTGATTATGGTGACGAAGATGACTACATGTTATCGCTATTGTTGATTATGGTGACGATGATGACTACATGTTATCGCCATTGTTGATTATGGTGACGATGATGACAACAGGTTATCGCCATTGTTGATTATGGTGACGACGATGACTACATGTTATCGCTATTGTTGATTATGGTGACGACGATGACTACATGTTATCGCTATTGTTGATTATGGTGACGATGATGACTACATGTTATCGCCATTGTTGATTATGGTGACGATGATGACTACATGTTATCGCTATTGTTGATTATGGTGACGAAGATGACTACATGTTATCGCTATTGTTGATTATGGTGACGAAGATGACTACATGTTATCGCCATTGTTGATTATGGTGACGATGATGACTACATGTTATCGCTATTGTTGATTATGGTGACGAAGATGACTACATGTTATCGCCATTGTTGATTATGGTGACGACGATGACTACATGTTATCGCTATTGTTGATTATGGTGACGATGATGACTACATGTTATCGCCATTGTTGATTATGGTGACGATGATGACAACAGGTTATCGCCATTGTAGATTATGGTAGCGACGATGACTACATGTTATCGCTATTGTTGATTATGGTGACGACGATGACTACATGTTATCGCTATTGTTGATTATGGTGACGATGATGACAACATGTTATCGCCATTGTTGATTATGGTGACGATGATGACTACATGTTATCGCTATTGTTGATTATGGTGACGATGATGACTACATGTTATCGCTATTGTTGATTATGGTGACGATGATGACTACATGTTATCGCTATTGTTGATTATGGTGACGATGATGACTACATGTTATCGCTATTGTTGATTATGGTGACGATGATGACTACATGTTATCGCTATTGTTGATTATGGTGACGAAGATGACTACATGTTATCGCCATTGTTGATTATGGTGACGAAGATGACTACATGTTATCGCCATTGTTGATTATGGTGACGACGATGACTACATGTTATCGCCATTGTTGATTATGGTGACGAAGATGACTACATGTTATCGCCATTGTTGATTATGGTGACGAGATGACTACATGTTATCGCCATTGTTGATTATGGTGACGAAGATGACTACATGTTATCGCCATTGTTGATTATGGTGACGAAGATGACTACATGTTATCGCCATTGTTGATTATGGTGACGAAGATGACTACATGTTATCGCCATTGTTGATTATGGTGACGAGATGACTACATGTTATCGCCATTGTTGATTATGGTGACGAAGATGACTACATGTTATCGCCATTGTTGATTATGGTGACGATGATGACTACATGTTATCGCTATTGTTGATTATGGTGACGATGATGACTACATGTTATCGCTATTGTTGATTATGGTGACGATGATGACTACATGTTAACGCTATTGTTGATTATGGTGACGATGATGACTACATGTTATCGCTATTGTTGTCTATGGTGACGAAGATGACTACATGTTATCGCCATTGTTGATTATATTGACGACGATGACTACATGTTAACGCTATTGTTGATTATGGTGACGATGATGACTACATGTTATCGCTATTGTTGATTATGGTGACGATGATGACTACATGTTATCGCTATTGTTGATTATGGTGACGAAGATGACTACATGTTATCGCCATTGTTGATTATGGTGACGATGATGACTACATGTTATCGCTATTGTTGATTATGGTGACGATGATGACTACATGTTATCGCTATTGTTGATTATGGTGACGATGATGACTACATGTTATCGCTATTGTTGATTATGGTGACGAAGATGACTACATGTTATCGCCATTGTTGATTATGGTGACGACGATGACTACATGTTATCGCTATTGTTGATTATGGTGACGATGATGACTACATGTTATCGCTATTGTTGATTATGGTGACGATGATGACTACATGTTATCGCTATTGTTGATTATGGTGACGATGATGACTACATGTTATCGCTATTGTTGATTATGGTGACGAAGATGACTACATGTTATCGCCATTGTTGATTATGGTGACGACGATGACTACATGTTATCGCTATTGTTGATTATGGTGACGATGATGACTACATGTTATCGCTATTGTTGATTATGGTGACGAAGATGACTACATGTTATCGCCATTGTTGATTATGGTGACGAAGATGACTACATGTTATCGCCATTGTTGATTATGGTGACGAAGATGACTACATGTTATCGCTTTGATTATGGTGACGAAGATGACTACATGTTATCGCCATTGTTGATTATGGTGACGATGATGACTACATGTTATCGCCATTGTTGATTATGGTGACGAAGATGACTACATGTTATCGCCATTGTTGATTATGGTGACGATGATGACTACATGTTATCGCTATTGTTGATTATGGTGACGATGATGACTACATGTTATCGCTATTGTTGATTATGGTGACGATGATGACTACATGTTATCGCCATTGTTGATTATGGTGACGAAGATGACTACATGTTATCGCCATTGTTGATTATGGTGACGATGATGACTACATGTTATCGCTATTGTTGATTATGGTGACGAAGATGACAACATGTTATCGCTATTGTTGATTATGGTGACGATGATGACTACATGTTATCGCTATTGTTGATTATGGTGACGATGATGACAACATGTTATCGCTATTGTTGATTATGGTGACGATGATGACTACATGTTATCGCTATTGTTGATTATGGTGACGATGATGACTACATGTTATCGCTATTGTTGATTATGGTGACGAAGATGACTACATGTTATCGCTATTGTTGATTATGGTGACGATGATGACTACATGTTATCGCTATTGTTGATTATGGTGACGAAGATGACTACATGTTATCGCTATTGTTGATTATGGTGACGATGATGACTACATGTTATCGCTATTGTTGATTATGGTGACGATGATGACAACAGGTTATCGCCATTGTTGATTATGGTGACGAAGATGACTACATGTTATCGCCATTGTTGATTGTTTATGGTGACGAAGATGACTACATGTTATCGCTATTGTTGATTATGGTGACGAAGATGACTACATGTTATCGCTATTGTTGATTATGGTGACGAAGATGACTACATGTTATCGCCATTGTTGATTATGGTGACGAAGATGACTACATGTTATCGCTATTGTTGATTATGGTGACGAAGATGACTACATGTTATCGCTATTGTTGATTATGGTGACGATGATGACTACATGTTATCGCTATTGTTGATTATGGTGACGACGATGACTACATGTTATCGCTATTGTTGATTATGGTGACGAAGATGACTACATGTTATCGCTATTGTTGATTATGGTGACGAGATGACTACATGTTATCGCTATTGTTGATTATGGTGACGATGATGACTACATGTTATCGTATGTTGATTATGGTGACGATGATGACTACATGTTATCGCTATTGTTGATTATGGTGACGATGATGACTACATGTTATCGCTATTGTTGATTATGGTGACGAAGATGACTACATGTTATCGCCATTGTTGATTATGGTGACGATGATGACTACATGTTATCGCTATTGTTGATTATGGTGACGATGATGACTACATGTTATCGCCATTGTTGATTATGGTGACGATGATGACAACAGGTTATCGCCATTGTAGATTATGGTAGCGACGATGACTACATGTTATCGCTATTGTTGATTATGGTGACGACGATGACAACATGTTATCGCTATTGTTGATTATGGTGACGATGATGACAACAGGTTATCGCCATTGTTGATTATGGTGACGATGATGACTACATGTTATCGCTATTGTTGATTATGGTGACGATGATGACAACATGTTATCGCTATTGTTGATTATGGTGACGATGATGACAACATGTTATCGCCATTGTTGATTATGGTGACGATGATGACTACATGTTATCGCTATTGTTGATTATGGTGACGATGATGACTACATGTTATCGCTATTGTTGATTATGGTGACGATGATGACTACATGTTATCGCTATTGTTGTCTATGGTGACGAAGATGACTACATGTTATCGCCATTGTTGATTATGGTGACGACGATGACTACATGTTATCGCCACTCTTGTTGATTATGGTGACGATGATGACAACAGGTTATCGCCATTGTTGATTATGGTGACGAAGATGACTACATGTTATCGCCATTGTTGATTATGGTGACGAAGATGACTACATGTTATCGCCATTGTTGATTATGGTGACGAAGATGACTACATGTTATCGCCATTGTTGATTATGGTGACGAAGATGACTACATGTTATCGCCATTGTTGATTATGGTGACGATGATGACTACATGTTATCGCCATTGTTGATTATGGTGACGAAGATGACTACATGTTATCGCCATTGTTGATTATGGTGACGATGATGACTACATGTTATCGCTATTGTTGATTATGGTGACGATGATGACTACATGTTAACGCTATTGTTGATTATGGTGACGATGATGACTACATGTTATCGCTATTGTTGTCTATGGTGACGAAGATGACTACATGTTATCGCCATTGTTGATTATATTGACGACGATGACTACATGTTAACGCTATTGTTGATTATGGTGACGATGATGACTACATGTTATCGCCATTGTTGATTATGGTGACGATGATGACAACAGGTTATCGCCATTGTAGATTATGGTAGCGACGATGACTACATGTTATCGCTATTGTTGATTATGGTGACGACGATGACAACATGTTATCGCTATTGTTGATTATGGTGACGATGATGACAACAGGTTATCGCCATTGTTGATTATGGTGACGATGATGACTACATGTTATCGCTATTGTTGATTATGGTGACGATGATGACAACATGTTATCGCTATTGTTGATTATGGTGACGATGATGACAACAGGTTATCGCCATTGTTGATTATGGTGACGATGATGACTACATGTTATCGCTATTGTTGATTATGGTGACGATGATGACTACATGTTATCGCTATTGTTGATTATGGTGACGATGATGACTACATGTTATCGCTATTGTTGTCTATGGTGACGAAGATGACTACATGTTATCGCCATTGTTGATTATGGTGACGACGATGACTACATGTTATCGCCACTCTTGTTGATTATGGTGACGATGATGACAACAGGTTATCGCCATTGTTGATTATGGTGACGAAGATGACTACATGTTATCGCCATTGTTGATTATGGTGACGAAGATGACTACATGTTATCGCCATTGTTGATTATGGTGACGAAGATGACTACATGTTATCGCCATTGTTGATTATGGTGACGAAGATGACTACATGTTATCGCCATTGTTGATTATGGTGACGAAGATGACTACATGTTATCGCCATTGTTGATTATGGTGACGATGATGACTACATGTTATCGCCATTGTTGATTATGGTGACGAAGATGACTACATGTTATCGCCATTGTTGATTATGGTGACGATGATGACTACATGTTATCGCTATTGTTGATTATGGTGACGATGATGACTACATGTTAACGCTATTGTTGATTATGGTGACGATGATGACTACATGTTATCGCTATTGTTGTCTATGGTGACGAAGATGACTACATGTTATCGCCATTGTTGATTATATTGACGACGATGACTACATGTTAACGCTATTGTTGATTATGGTGACGATGATGACTACATGTTATCGCCATTGTTGATTATGGTGACGATGATGACAACAGGTTATCGCCATTGTAGATTATGGTAGCGACGATGACTACATGTTATCGCTATTGTTGATTATGGTGACGACGATGACAACATGTTATCGCTATTGTTGATTATGGTGACGATGATGACAACAGGTTATCGCCATTGTTGATTATGGTGACGATGATGACTACATGTTATCGCTATTGTTGATTATGGTGACGATGATGACAACATGTTATCGCTATTGTTGATTATGGTGACGATGATGACAACAGGTTATCGCCATTGTTGATTATGGTGACGATGATGACTACATGTTATCGCTATTGTTGATTATGGTGACGATGATGACTACATGTTATCGCTATTGTTGATTATGGTGACGATGATGACTACATGTTATCGCCATTGTTGATTATGGTGACGACGATGACTACATGTTATCGCCACTTTGTTGATTATGGTGACGATGATGACAACATGTTATCGCCATTGTTGATTATGGTGACGAAGATGACTACATGTTATCGCCATTGTTGATTATGGTGACGAAGATGACTACATGTTATCGCCATTGTTGATTATGGTGACGAAGATGACTACATGTTATCGCCATTGTTGATTATGGTGACGAAGATGACTACATGTTATCGCCATTGTTGATTATGGTGACGATGATGACTACATGTTATCGCCATTGTTGATTATGGTGACGAAGATGACTACATGTTATCGCCATTGTTGATTATGGTGACGATGATGACTACATGTTATCGCTATTGTTGATTATGGTGACGATGATGACTACATGTTAACGCTATTGTTGATTATGGTGACGATGATGACTACATGTTATCGCTATTGTTGTCTATGGTGACGAAGATGACTACATGTTATCGCCATTGTTGATTATATTGACGACGATGACTACATGTTAACGCTATTGTTGATTATGGTGACGATGATGACAACATGTTATCGCTATTGTTGATTATGGTGACGATGATGACAACAGGTTATCGCCATTGTTGATTATGGTGACGATGATGACTACATGTTATCGCTATTGTTGATTATGGTGACGATGATGACTACATGTTATCGCTATTGTTGATTATGGTGACGATGATGACTACATGTTATCGCTATTGTTGTCTATGGTGACGAAGATGACTACATGTTATCGCCATTGTTGATTATGGTGACGACGATGACTACATGTTATCGCCACTCTTGTTGATTATGGTGACGATGATGACAACAGGTTATCGCCATTGTTGATTATGGTGACGAAGATGACTACATGTTATCGCCATTGTTGATTATGGTGACGAAGATGACTACATGTTATCGCCATTGTTGATTATGGTGACGAAGATGACTACATGTTATCGCCATTGTTGATTATGGTGACGAAGATGACTACATGTTATCGCCATTGTTGATTATGGTGACGACGATGACTACATGTTATCGCCATTGTTGATTATGGTGACGACGATGACTACATGTTATCGCCATTGTTGATTATGGTGACGAAGATGACTACATGTTATCGCTATTGTTGATTATGGTGACGATGATGACAACAGGTTATCGCCATTGTTGATTATGGTGACGACGATGACTACATGTTATCGCTATTGTTGATTATGGTGACGACGATGACTACATGTTATCGCTATTGTTGATTATGGTGACGACGATGACTACATGTTATCGCTATTGTTGATTATGGTGACGAAGATGACTACATGTTATCGCTATTGTTGATTATGGTGACGAAGATGACTACATGTTATCGCCATTGTTGATTATGGTGACGAAGATGACTACATGTTATCGCTATTGTTGATTATGGTGACGATGATGACTACATGTTATCGCTATTGTTGATTATGGTGACGACGATGACTACATGTTATCGCCATTGTTGATTATGGTGACGAAGATGACTACAGGTTATCGCTATTGTTGATTATGGTGACGAAGATGACTACATGTTATCGCCATTGTTGATTATGGTGACGACGATGACTACATGCTATCGCTATTGTTGATTATGGTGACGATGATGACAACAGGTTATCGCTATTGTTGATTATGGTGACGACGATGACAACATGTTATCGCCATTGTTGATTATGGTGACGAGGATGACTACATGTTATCGCCATTGTTGATTATGGTGACGAAGATGACAACCTGTTATCGTTATTGTTGATTATGGTGACGACGATGACTACATATTATCGCTATTGTTGATTATGGTGACGATGATGACTACATGTTATCGTTATTGTTGATTATGGTGACGACGATGACTACATGTTATCGCTATTGTTGATTATGGTGACGACGATGACTACATGTTATCGCTATTGTTGATTATGGTGACGATGATGACTACATGTTATCGCTATTGTTGATTATGGTGACGACGATGACTACATGTTATCGCCATTGTTGATTATGGTGACGAAGTTGACAACCTGAGAGCGCTATTGTTGATTATGGTGACGAAGATGACAACCTGTTATCGCTATTGTTGATTATGGTGACGAAGATGACTACATGTTATCGTTATTGTTCATTATGGTGACGACGATGACTACATATTATCGCTATTGTAGATTATGGTGACGATGATGACTACATGTTTTCGTTATTGTTGATTATGGTGACGAAGATGACTACATGTTATCGCTATTGTTGATTATGGTGACGATGATGACTACATGTCATCGCTATTGTTCATTATATTGACGATGATGACTACATGTTATCGCTATTGTTGATTATGGTGACGATGATGACTACATGTTATCGCTATTGTTGATTATGGTGACGAAGATGACAACAGGTTATCGTTATTGTTGATTATGGTGACGACGATGACTACATGTTATCGCTATTGTTGATTATGGTGACGACGATGACTACATGTTATCGCTATTGTTGATTATGGTGACGACGATGACTACATGTTATCGCTATTGTTGATTATGGTGACGACGATGACTACATGTTATCGCTATTGTTGATTATGGTGACGAGGATGACATGTTATCGCTATTGTTCATTATATTGACGATGATGACTACATGTTATCGCTATTGTTGATTATGGTGACGATGATGACTACATGTCATCGCTATTGTTCATTATATTGACGATGATGACTACATGTTATCGCTATTGTTGATTATGGTGACGATGATGACTACATGTTATCGCTATTGTTGATTATGGTGACGAAGATGACAACAGGTTATCGTTATTGTTGATTATGGTGACGACGATGAATACATGTTATCGCTATTGTTGATTATGGTGACGACGATGACTACATGTTATCGCTATTGTTGATTATGGTGACGACGATGACTACATATTATCGCTATTATTGAGTATGGTGACGACGATGACTACATGTTATCGCTATTGTTGATTATGGTGACGAGGATGACTACATGTTATCGCTATTGTTGATTATGGTGACGAAGATGACTACATGTTATCGTTATTGTTGATTATGGTGACGAGGATGACTACATGTTAACGCTATTGTTGATTATGGTGACGAGGATGACTACATGTTATCGTTATTGTTGATTATGGTGACGAAGATGACTACATGTTATCGCTATTGTTGATTATGGTGACGAGGATGACTACATGTTAACGCTATTGTTGATTATGGTGACGAGGATGACTACATGTTATCGTTATTGTTGATTATGGTGATGAGGATGACTACATGTTATCGCTATTGTTGTTTATGGTGACGAAGATGACTACATGTTATCGCTATTGTTGATTATGGTGACGAGGATGACTACATGTTAACGCTATTGTTGATTATGGTGACGAGGATGACTACATGTTATCGCTATTGTTGATTATGGTGACGAAGATGACTACATGTTATCGCTATTGTTCATTATATTGACGATGACACTGTCCCCATGTGTACACACCCTTGTAAATCACTGTCCCCATGTGTACACACCCTTGTATAATATTTTGCTACATTTTAGGTCATGTTGTTACCTTGTATTGTAGCCTGACATTGAATAAATGTAAATGTTATTTCCAAATATTCACAATTGCGATCATAATATTGATTACATAAAACGCTACAATTACACCTGGCCAACAAAACAAAAATGTGCCAGCCTTATGTCAATAAACTCCAAAATTACTTTGAACAATCTTTGCAAATTCAGTATGTGTTTTACGTTTATTTATCGTCGCTACCGGTTGCCCATATGAGCGACGCCTTCTGAAGAGATTAGTCATTTTAGATTTTTGGAGGATAGTGCATGATACAGACAGAGACCCTTCCGTGGTCTCTTCTGGTTCCTTTACGTGCACGGTGTAAAGCACCTACATGAGACTCGGTTTAATGTCCCATCTGAAAGATTTATTATGGTCAGACGGGGGATCGAAATTCAGTTACCCTGCTAACCTGCTAACCTGAAATGTAACGTCGTAAATAAATGCTATTGTATGCCAATAACATTGAAATATTCACTGGAATGATATGCTCTTTGTTAAAAATCCATACATTATGTATCTTAGTTATTTTATAACTTCTTATGTGGTTATCGGATTTCGTTTAATTGAGGAAGCTAACCAGCTGACTTGGAGACGGTCGATGGTTCTAACAGGGTGCCTACACGTGTCTGAAATACTGTTCGGAAAGGATCCCGGCTTCTTTTGATCATATAACCTAAGCTGTTATGCCATCCAAAACAAGCACACATCTTAACTATTAAAATAGTGTCGTTGTGTATGATGTACGTGCGTGTTACGTTTATTTATCGTTATATATATATATATATATTCACCGGTTGCCCATATGAGCGACGCCTCCTGAAGATATTAGACATTTTAGAGGATTTTTTGGAGGATAGTGCATGATACAGACAGAGACCCATTCCAGAGTCTCTTCTGGTTGTTTTACGTGCACGGTGTAAAGCACCGACACGAGACCTCGGTTTAATGTCCCATCTGAAAGACTGTTAATTTTATTAGGGTCAGACGGGGGATCGAACCTGCGATCCCTGGATTACCAGTCCAGTGTGTTACCACTGGACTACAGATCCATCTGTATGATCTACCTTTTTAGGTTTGTGTATTTATCATGTGGTTAAAACGCTATACAATACAATACAATACAATTGCATAAAACAGTATACAAGTTTGTAGCCATTATGTAAAATTAGGCAGTGACATGGAACTTTACAAAAGAGCACAAGTTCAAATGTATGTGTAAAATATGCGTTAGTTTCGTTGCTTATTTGCAAAATATATAAATTTGGAAAGACCAATTGTGATTTATTTTGATTTGCATGACAAACGATTAATACATTTCTGTACAGTCGACCAAGTATGGTAGTATCTTTTAATGAATTTCGATCTTAGGTTTGAGTAATGTGGGCAAATTAATATGAAGTGATACTCATTTTCCACAATTCTATAATTGCAATAAATACATAATCTTTCATTTCGTGGTAGGTGTATGTAGCGTAGCGACCACGTTCGTGGTAGGTGTATGTAGCGACCACGTTCGATAGCTAGATCGTGTGAGGATGTTTTAAGTCGTGTAAGAGAAATTCTGTATTTTTTATCTTTAATATAATCAAGATAGGGTTCAAAGATAAATTCATTTTTAAATAAACTGCATGTCTCTAAACGTCCAGAGTTATTGATAGCAGTATACCAACTTTGATAATATATGTCTAGTATGCGTGATGTAAAGTATTGTAATTAATAAGCATTTTTGACTGGTTTTGCCACAAATAACTCAGTCCGCATGTATCGATAATATTTTTTAGTTGATAAACTCAGTTAATTTTGTTGTGATAATTTCCATTTTCAACATCAGTTTTCAACATTAGGTAAGTTTCATAAAGTATTGAATCTTCTGGTAAGGTTAATAATTTTATCCCCGCCTCCGTGGTCGAGTGGTTAAGGTCGCTGACTTGTATACCACTGTAACCTATCATCACTGATGGTCACGGGTTCGAGCCCCGCTCAGACCGTGTCTCATTTATATGAAAAAGTTGGCAGTTTCTTACGGAGGTTGGTGCACCCAAGTACTGGTTAACCGCTGGAGCCTGCCCAGGAAAGGTGTTGTTAGGTAAACTGCCCGCCGGCGATATAGCCCAAAATGGTGCTGATGCAGGCGTAAAACCCGAAATATAACATAACATAATAATTTTATCCAGTATTTTATCATTAATAGTTGTCTACGTATCGACATGGGGAGACAACCAAGTTCTCCATATAGTGCATTCAGGTTTGTTGAGCGCCTTACGCATTTGTATTTTTCTACAAAAGTTGGAAAGTAATAATTTAACACCGGGTGCATCATATACATGGTTTAGTTTATACAAATTTATTTTAGCTCGATTGTGAAACAAGTTCTTTTCAAACTTATATTAATTAATCACTCTCGAGACCTCATTCCTGATGGAATCCATCACCACGAGGGAGAGAGAAGAGGCAATGTGGAATTTAAATGCCTTGCCTAAGGGCACAATCGTAATGGCTCCAGCGGGGCTCGAACTCCGGACCTTTCGCACCTGAAGCGAACGCGCATCCACTACTACTACGCGTACCACTACTTGTTGCTACTGTTGAATATATTCTAGTCAATTACTAAAATGTTCATTAATTAAGTGATTTCATATTGGCCTGTCATTGTAATTCAGCCTGTGATATTGACTGGTTTCATTACAACAACAACACCGGTATGAGATGGTTTATCTTGCTCTATTGTGTCATTAAAATTTGTATTGTATTGTTGTTGACTCTTCCTCTCTTAGCATTACAACATTTGAGGACAGAAACAAATACATCCAGACGGACCAAGGAATGATTGGGTTAACGTCGGAAACGTTAACCAAGTTGATTGATCTATAGATCATATTTCTGATGGAACATATCACAAGATGAGACGAATTATATAAGACTCTGTCTTTCATCTTAATCCTTTTTATGTAGTTTGGTATGTGTAATGGATGCATTGTTCAATATGTATTAGATTGGGAAATAAAATATGCTTAGGCAAAAGGCAAATTGGTTAGCACGCTCGCGTCTCCGACAAATGCAACCCTGGTTCGATCCTCTGACAGGGAAGTCTGTGAGATAATACGGTGTTCACCAAATCAAATAAACGTAAAACACACACAATATATTTATCATTGAAGCTATCCATCGTGTCCATTATGTGACACTTTGGTGTCAGAAGTGGGATAACTTATCTCGTAGTATGAAACCACGTATGTGTGTGTTTTACGTTTATTTATCGTCGCTACCGGTTGCCCATATGAACTACGCCTCCAGAAGAGATTAGTCATTTTAGATTTTTGGAGGATAGTACAATTATACAGACACAGATCCATTCAAAATTATCCTCTGGTTCTTTTACATGCACGGTGTAAAGCACCGACACGAGAACTCGGGTTAAAGTCCCATCTGAACGACTGTTGATTATATTAGGGTCAGATGGGGAATCGAACCTGCGATCGCTGGATTACCAGTCCAACATGTTATCCACTGGACTACAGACCCGTCTGTAAAACATCCACCAACTTGTCACACAATGCAAATGAAGGGTAGTATTTCTCAGTCACGGATACCAGGACCAAGGATATACACACAAACTCTGAGTAAAGTTACATATTTAATTACACACAACAATAATATTCATGATAATATGAGAAACAGACCCATTCAATTAGCTTTCAGCACAGCTTTACATACATCTGTATGATATATCGTTGTCACTAGTGTGTATTAAGATCGTTTTTGTCATTGCTTTGCTCGGATTCCCCACTGATCAGGTTGATCACCGACTACCGCGTCGAATAATTTCTATGAGTCATATAATGTCTACGCGTCATATAATTATGTCTACGCGTCATATAATTATGTCTGTGCGTGCAATTATGTCTATGTGTCATATAATTATGTATATGCGCGTCATATATGTATATGCGCGTCATATGTCTACTATTGACTAGTTTATGCGGTTTACAGATATGTGCTAATTCATTTCTAATGCAGGTACATGTAGATTAATAATGCAATTGATTTCTCCTGAAGGGGAACGAGACGCGATACTGTACCGTATTCATATAGTTTTTGTTTTATTAAAAGTTCATCTCCATTAACATAAGTATTTTATATTTATTTATTTATGAAATGCATTTATCATCAAACTATTAAATTAGTTTTGTCGGATTATACTCGGAGGCACTCAATGCATACGCACTCCGTACATTGTCGTTTGCCCTTCCCGGATATCAATTGGAGAGTCGCTGTTTTGTAGAAAATCAAGCATGGACATGTATTTCGTGAAATGACAAGCTACATATGTTCCAGTAAATATCTTATGGCTTGCATAACGGTAAATTCTGATATATTGCTTTGGTGCAAACACCTGATTGTACGTGAACAAACAAGTTAACCTTCCAATAATCCAATTTTAACATTAATCATTGGAGTACAGTTTCTAAATCAGATGTAAATCCACACATGATAGGGAACCCGGTTTGCATTGGTAAGAAGCCAGCGTGCTAACCACCTCGCTAATCGGACAACCACTATTATGCAATACAATATTATATTACTCGAAGTTAACGTGTCAATGTACACCTTTCTCCAAGAACAATTCAATGTTCACAAAAATAATTTATTGTGGTTAGGGACAGAATGTTTCAACAAGTTCTCTGAGTACATGGCCATGGCACATATCCGGATGGCACCAACAACCCAAATTCTTGCCTTTCAGTTCTTCTAATGAATCGAACAGCTGCTTACCATTGCTTTGAACAGTCTTATCACTCTGTACATATTCTTTATATCGTCTACACGACTCTTCATTGCCCATTTTCTTAGAATGAAACGGGTTTTGCCACATGCTACCAACAGCGCCCGGAACGTACCGTGTCATATCCCGTCCTATGTATACATTGTCAGGCCCCAGTACCCAGTCAGCAAGGTCTTTAAAACCCAAACTCCTTAAATCTGGCTTATGTACATTAACAACTGTTATTCCAGACTTTGCTGATCTTGAACTGCATGCCTCAACTCTTCGTGGTGGAGAATCAGCCTTGTTTATACCTTGAGCACTTGCGATCTCCTGAGTGTTTTTATTTGGTTCTGGAAACTGGCTTTTATTTCTGTTCACTTTTCCAAGATACCATGATCCAGCCGCACCTTTACTGGAATTATGTGTGATTTAGAAGGTAGTGCATATACACAATACGAGACACGTTAAAACTCAAAAGATGAAGTTTCTTGTGTAACCTTACATGTTGGAATTTTTGCATAAATCATTTTAATTTAATTTAATAAATTATAAAAATGCAAATTATAATTAATTACACTCCAAATTTTAATTGTAAAGCACCATAATACGATAAGAATAACAAAATAATTCAAATTGAATTTGGGTTAAGAAATTTATATTGATACATACAAAATGACCATTTTATTTTGTATTGCAACAAAGAAAAGCATGCATACATTACATACTAGCGTCGTGGACACAACAATTGGCGCCGTGGAAACAAACTGGCGTCATGGACACACATTTTAATGATTCTATATTGTGTTTGCACATGTAATGCACAATATTGATACATACTTGCTGATCGGATATTGAGCATGTTCTGCAGATTTCTCATTTTCTTGTTCATTCATCAGGTCCTTGAACGATGGCGGTTGTACAGATGGAGTCGTGCCGCCCCAAGCAGGCGCATTACCCCATACCCCAGGTTTATTATCGCTCATTGCTTTTGGTTACTAGAATGAAAAGAACTAAACTATTAAAACAACGAGTGACCTCGCTTGTTTTTCTATTACCTCCCTTGGTAGATAAAGTCCGATTTATAACAGGTGTTCCCTAACAAGATGTTGCGTTATGATAAATGACAAAATCAAGTTAATTAATTGATAAAAAAATGTTACAGATATTTTACCCAGTGGATATACTGAAGTGTAAAACACCGACACAAGACTTCGGTTTAAAGTCCCATCTGAAAGACTGTTAATTTTAATAGGGTCAGACGAGAGATCGCAAACCTGCGATCTCTGGATTACCAGTCCAACGTGTTAACCACTGAACTTAATGTAGCCTGGGAAAAGGCGTCGATATATTTTGACTGGTCAGTCAAATAAATATATGTTTGTATGGCTAGATAAACTGTTTAAACTATCTTGTTTCTAATGGAAAAATATAAAAATGCCTCCTTCGGGGTAGATCAGATGAGAGACATGGATCAGTTACTGCCCCTGAATATTCCCATAAAGTATATTTCCTCTTAAGTCGTTTCCTCGGTTTTTATCATTCAGTTTCCTAATATAATTATTATAGTTTATACAAATTTATTTTAGCTCGATTGCGAAACAAGTTCTTTCAACTTATATTAATCACTCTCGATACCTCATTTCTGATGGAGTCCATCGCCACGAGGAGGAGAGAAGAGGCAATGTGGACTTTAAATGTCTTGCCTAAGGGCACAATCGTAACGGCTCCAGCGGGGCTCGAACTCCGGACCTTTTGCACCTAAAGCGAACGCTATCACTACGCTATCACGACTTCCACGAATATATTTATTATGTTACTATATCCAGTACAGTATAGGCCTATAGTCGCTATCGACGGTTCAAAAGCTCACTCAGAGCCTGTGTTGTGTTGTTGTTATCAACGGTTCAAAAGCTCACTCAGAGCCTGTGTTGTGTTGTTGTTATCGACGGTTCAAAAGCTCACTCAGAGCTTGTGTTGTTGTTATCAACGGTTCAAAAGCTCACTCAGAGCTTGTGTTGTGTTGTTGTTATCGACGGTTCAAAAGCTCACTCAGAGCCTGTGTTGTGTTGTTGTTATCGACGGTTCAAAAGCTCACTCAGAGCTTGTGTTGTTGCTATCGACGGTTCAAAAGCTCACTCAGAGCTTGTGTTGTTGCTATCAACGGTTCAAAAGCTCACTCAGAGCTTGTGTTGTTGCTATCAACGGTTCAAAAGCTCACTCAGAGCTTGTGTTGTGTTGTTGTTATCGTACCGACTCAACATAAAAGGTATCTTATCTTACAGTATATCCAATGGGTAAAACATCTTTAAATATCAATTAACATACATGATTTTGATAAAATCACATTTATCTGGTTAGGCAATCTATGTCTATGTTATGTCTAATCTTGGCTATACTATGTGTCAATCTAGATTTACATGGCAGTACATTAATAAATTGTAAACAAAACACAGCAACCAGCACCTATTTTTTCTAGGTTCTTGCTATGACATATATTTTGTTTGTCAGAGAAATAATGTTGTATGTGTTTTATCATGTGATATGTTTCTAGTATTATATGTGTAAGTGACTTATAGGCCCATTGGGCCGGGTGTATTTAATTATATAATTTATATGTAAATATTGTCTGATATGTGCACATGTCACTATAATAAACAAATTACTTACTTACTTACTTACATTGTGTATTTGGTATCTACATTTCGCTCACATATATATCATATGGATATATATGTAATAACCACAGGAACGTGAAATGTTATCCATAAGCCACCAAAGGTCTTGTACCTCTATCCTAGGACACACCCCTCTATATAACCGCATGGATAAAATTTCAAGTTATAGAGGGGGTGTCCTAGGATAGAGGTACAAGACCTTTGGTGGCTTATGGGTAACATTTCAAGTTATAGAGGGGGTGTCCTAGGATAGAGGTACAAGACCTTTGGTGGCTTATGGATACAATTTCAAGTTCCTGTGGTAATAATTGACAATAGTCCCTGGAACACGTGGACGTTATTATCAAGTCATTAACACTAGTTCCCTCTGTGCAGTCAGGGGTAGTAACTTAAAGCAACCAGAGTAGGGTTAATGTTAGTCCAAATATTTAGACTTGAAAAATGTAAGATTTTACTATCAAGGCATTTTTCAAAATGACAGATCAAAAAATATGCAGAGGTCTTACATATAGGACTAGTTTAATGTGACAAGTACACAACTATAGTGGTCATCGCTACTCTGTCTGTCTGTCTGTCTGTCTGTCTGTCTGTCTGTCTGTCTGTCTGTCTGTCTGTCTGTCTGTCTGTCTGTCTGTCTGTCTGTCTGTCTGTCTGTCTGTCTGTCTGTCTGTCTGTCTGTCTGTCTGTCTGTCTGTCTGTCTGTACAAAATACAAGATACAAAATTTATTTTGAGTCGGCATGATTTAACAATGAACATTAGCTATGCATAGCTATTAACCGACATGATAAACATATAGTATAAGTTTAACAAATGTATATATAACTGGAATGAAGAAAGTATTTGAGATGTCTAGCATTTTAAACTCAAATGATTAATAAATAACTTGTAAATTAGATTATAACTTTGCGCAAGGCACGCATGCTCCAGTTTACAAGAGGTAGCAAATATAACTATAAATCAAAGCATAAAAACATAAACAGCTAGGATGCACACATAGAGTATACAGCATATAACTAGTAGTTGAGGTATAGCATGAATCATATATTGTCAGAGCAACATGTTTATAAGGCAATTTTAAAGCATAATATTAATAATATTAAGCATTACAATAAGCATAGATATACAGGCAACACAACAGATTTATAACGCATACAAAATGCCAATTATAGGGTAAGCATAATATATATACATACACACACACATATACACATACATATACACACACATATACATACATATATATACACATATATATATATATATATAGAATATGGGACAGGTGTGACCCTGGACAGGTGTGACCCGACAGGTGTGACCCCGTTTTGGGACAGGTGTGACCCCGTTTTGGGACAGGTGTGACCCCGGTTTGGGACAGGTGTGACCCCGTGTGGGACAGGTGTGACCCTGTTATAGGATAGGTATGACCCTGTTATATGATAGGTAGGACCACATTATTTTAGACTAAGGTGTACTTTAACATGTATATTTATGTGTATTGGACAAGAAATTGGCCAGTTAATGGCAGTTAATAGCTCTGGCATTATCCATGGGTAATTATCCAATTTCAGTCCATTCAAGTCAATTGGTTGTTACTGGTTGGTTGATGATTGTATTTACTCAGTATGTAATTTAACTGCAGCACCCCACCGGCTTTGATGTTTCTCAAAATTACTGAACTGAATTTAACATATTAATTAATTATAAATATAATTAATTAGGTGATATGTTTTAATACTGGTTGGTTGATGATTGTATTTACTCAGTATGTCAGATATCAATTAGATTATGTTGGACCAATTAAAGCAAGCCTGTAAATGAGCTAATGCCTGAATGCCTAGTTAATTAAGTAATCAAGGTAATTAATTTAACTGCAGCACCCTACCGGCTTTGATGTTTCCCAAAATTACTGAACTGAATTTAACATATTAATTAATTATAAATATAATTAATTAGGTGATATGTTTTCAAATTGGCACATTGTAAGCCAACTCTCCCTATAAAATGTACTGGACATTCCCACCAACCTCATAACATTTTGTTTCTTGACCTTAGCTTCGGGGACGGTATATTGGCGATGCAGCACACGGGAGAAGAAGGGAAAAGGCTGTCCTGCGATAATCCAGCAATCAGGAGATGAGTTCAGAACGGCCGGCAGTGCGCACATACATGAGTCCCAACCAGGACTGCTCACCGCTGTTCAGGTTAGAACAGAGATCAAGACGTCTTCCAAGTGGCATTTGTTTGAACCAGCCTCCGCATTGGTGAAAGAAGTAACAGACCTCCACAATGACCCCGTATTACCACCTGGTTCCCGTCAGAGTCGAGCTGCACTACAAAAGCTATGCAACCGTGTCAGAAAAGGAGCAAGGCCTACTGAACCAACTGATCTAGCTTTTGAAGTAAATGACGCCTTCATTGATGCAACATGTCGGGAGACATTTTACAGGAAGTCAGTTCAAGCTCGAGAGAGGAGACATCTCATTTTCGCCACAGACAAACAGCTGG
>CM026396.1:43450672-43456280 GCA_014843695.1 Archivesica marissinica
AATTAGAAGTCACCTTTGGACACATCGATCCCACCCTCTGACCATAATAAAATTAACATGTGTGTGTGTTTTACATTTATTTATCGTCGCTACTGGTTGCCCATATGAGCGACGCCTCCTGAAGAGATTAGTCATTTTAGATTTTGGAGGATAGTGCATGATACAGACAGAGACCCATTCCAGGGTCTCCTCTGGTTCTTTTACGTGCACAGTGTAAAGCACCGACACAAGACCTCGGTTTAACGTCCCATCTGAAAGACTGTTAATTTTATTAGGGTCAGACGTGGGATCGAACCTGCGATCCCTGGATTACCAGTCCAGCGTGTTATCACTGGACTACAGATCCGTCCGTAAAATTAAGTCTTTCAGATGGGACTGTATACCGAGGTCTTGTGTCGGTGCTTTACACTGTGCACGTAAAAAAACCAGAATTTGTATAAATTTGTACATATTTGACTCGAATGAGTGCTTTTTTACAATGTCTTACTGGACAATATTTTGTCTGAAAATTGTAAAATAATATCTTACGAGCGTATATGGCTACCTATTCATATAATTGTAATTCATATCTTAATTTAAATAGAAATGTCCACAATATATTACCATTTACCTGCTTAATTTCTGACCTGTGCTTGTAGAGATGCTGTAGACCCGGAGATTCAGGACCTAATTAATGCAACATCGTCCGAGACTGACACAAGTAGCGATGTAGCGCTGGCACGTATGTTACAGATGCAATATGACAAGGAACATAATCAACTCGTCCACGCTCAGGAAAAACAATTCAATGGTACTAACAATGGTGAGTTACCGTGTATACAATGTACCATCATTTAATTTAAGTTGTGATAGCGCAGTGGTAGCACATTCGCTTCAGGTGCAAATGGCCAGGAGTTTGAGCACCGCTGATGCCGTTACAATTGCACCCTTAGGCAAGGCATTTAAATTCCATGTTGCCTCTTCTCTCTCCCTCGTGGCGATGGATTCCATCTGGAATGAGGTCTCGAGAATGATTAATATAAGTTGTAAGAACATGTTTCGCAATCGAGCTCAAATAAATTTATATAGAATAATTTATTTCCATCACTTACTTATAATTCTTCCGGATAGGTACAGTACCTTTCTCTGGTGCATTCTCGTATATATTTACAATATATACTGTCATTTGGTGTATATTCCGCCGTTTACCGTACATACAGTTGTATTGCGCGCTTACAGTAAAACCAGTCTTAAGCAGCCAACCAAGGGAATGAGTGATAGAATGTGGCTGCTTAGCACAGGTGGTTGCTTAATAGAGGTCAAAAGCATAGTAAAACAACATATTGGGAATCTGGAAACTGGCTGCTTAATACAGGTTGGCTGCTTAATACATGTGACCACTAACACAGGTTTGACTGTATATCAAACATCAATGTGTCTATGTGAATGTTTTGCAATCGGGCTAAGATAAAATGTGTATAAACTTAAAATACTTGCACATATTGCATGAACTACAAAGGTTACTGTCTATGTTGCAGTGACGCTATCGTTTGACAACTACATCTGTCCACACCCGGCATTCAGGGAAGATGGCGATGAGGAGGAGCAATTTGATGAAGACTTTGAAGAGAGATTACCATGGGGTATGTACAATATATAGAGCAAGTGCTTACAATAATAGTCTTAAATGCAAGTTTACTCGTTTATTCTAAGACAACTAGTAACAAGTAACTATTCTTAGTATAAACTTGTTTCATCACCCGGATTCCCGCTGTCGGTCGCCAATGGCGCCAATTGCGACAAAAAACAAATATTGGCGCTAAATTTTATGAATTGGCAAAAATATTTGGCGCAAACATTTTTTGATTGTTTTTTTTAATTTCTTTTTCGGCACCTGTTTTGTTAAATATATGGCTTCATATATTTATTTGTGAACTATATGGCTCTTAGTTGGCTCCAAGTTTTTTAAATTGGCTCCAGTATTTTTCAATTGGCGACAGAAGTGGCGCAGACAAACATTCAGACAGAGGGAACCCTGATTACCAAATATATACATTTGTTTAATCATATTGTATTGCTTATTTTATATACAATACAATTACAAATATAAACATGGTAAATATATAAGCAAAATGATACAACTGCAATGCTATGCTTATACTTGAAGAGGCAACTTGGAATTTAAATGCCTTGCCTAAGGGCACAATCGTAACGGCTCCATCGGGGTTCGAACTCTGGAACTTTCGCACCTGAAGCGAACACGCATCCACCACATATCACGACTTCCACAACTTCTAAGTTCTTATAATATATTTTTGTATATGTTAGAGGAGAAAGTGCCCGCATTCAATGCGCAGGGATATGCTGGTAAAGGAAAGAACATTACAACAAAGCACGATGCTGTAATGTGTGGCAGGAAAAACGCTTCTAAAATGATGGAGGTGGGTACATGTTGTTTATTTAGTAATTGTTTGTATTTTCTAGTTGCGTGAATGTATGGGTTCTGATGAGGCAACACCGGAGCCGTTAAGGTCACTGACTGTCAATCACTTGCACCTCACTCCAGGAGCTGTGCGGCTGTCCACATGGCCTCACTCGCTGTGGGTTGGAACTATGCAGCTGTCCACATGACCTCACTTGCTGTGGGTTGGAACTATGCGGCTGTCCATATGGCCTCACTTGCTGTGGGTTGGAGCTGTGCGGCTATCCACATGGCCTAACTTGCTGTGGGTTGGAGCTGTGCGGCTGTCCATATGGCCTCACTTGCTGTGGGTTGGAGCTGTGCGGCTATCCACATGGCCTCACTTGCTGTGGGTTGGAGCTGTGCGGCTGTCCACATGGCCTCACTTGCTGTGGATTGGAGCTGTCCACATGGCCTCACTTGCTGTGGGTTGGAGCTATGCGGCTGTCCACATGGCCTCACTTGCTGTGGGTTGGAGCTGTGTGACAGTCCACATGGCCTCACTTGCTGTGGGTTGGAGCTATGCGGCTGTCCACATGGCCTCACTTGCTGTGGGTTGGAGCTGTGCAGCTGTCCACATGGCCTCACTTGTTGTGGGTTGGAGCTGTCCACATGTCCTCACTTGCTGTAGGTTGGAGCTGTGCGGCTGTCCACATGACCTCACTTGCTGTGGGTTGGAGCCGTGCGGCTGTCCACATGGCCTCACTTGCTGTGGGTTGGAGCTGTCCACATGGCCTCACTTGCTGTGGGTTGGAGCTATGCGGCTGTCCACATGGCCTCACTTGCTGTGGGTTGGAGCTATGCGGCTGTCCACATGGCCTCACTTGCAGTGGGTTGGAGCTGTGCGACTGTCCACATGGCCTCACTTGCAGTGGGTTGGAGCTGTGCGACTGTCCACATTGCCTCACTTGCTGTGGGTTGGAGCTGTGCAGCTGTCCACATGGCCTCACTTGCTGTGGGTTGGAGCTATGCGGCTGTCCACATGGCCTCACTTGCTGTGGGTTGGAGATATGTGGCTGTCCACATGGCCTCACTTGCTGTGGGTTGGAGATATGTGGCTGTCCACATGGCCTCACTTGCTGTGGGTTGGAGATATGTGGCTGTCCACATGGCCTCACTTGCTGTTGGTTGGAGCTGTCCACATGGCCTCACTTGCTGTGGGATGGAGCTATGCGGCTGTCCACATGGCCTCACTTGCTGTGGATTGGAGCTGTGTGACAGTCCACATGGCCTCACTTGCTGTGGGTTGGAGCTATGCGGCTGTCCACATGGCCTCACTTGCTGTGGGTTGGAGCTGTGCGGCTGTCCACATGGCCTCACTTGCTGTGGATTGGAGCTGTGTGACAGTCCACATGGCCTCACTTGCTGTGGGTTAGAGCTGTGCTGGTGTCTGGTTGTCCATTTGACCTCACCTGCTGTACGTTAGAACGTGCTTTGGACTGGTTCTTCCAATCTATCGGAAGAACGGTGGATCATTTTATTTTGAGTTTAACGTCGCACCAACAACTTATATCATATGGCCACTGTCCAGATATTATTGTTGGAGGAAGACCCTGGGTGCCCCTCTGAACAATATTTCACGCTCTGACGGGTACCCGGATAGAAGCACCAGTGTGGGTATATCTGCTCGTTTCTAAATCAATGACACATTGTGTTTTCCGCCACCACTTAAAAGAAGGAATGTTTGTACATAAACATTTCGTTTGTTGATAAACATCATTTCGTGTGTTGAAAAACAATTCGCGTATATGTATACGTCGTGTATATTTATTGGATTTTTATCGTTTCTGAGCAACTATTTTGATTTTTGTAAACACACATACATTAGTATTTATATTTTACCAAAAAACATCCTTTATTACGATATAGTGCTGTTTTAAATAAACATCCTTTATTACGATATAGTGCTGCTTTAAATAAACATCCTTTATTACGATATAGTGCTGTTTTAAATAAACATCCTTTATTACGATATAATGCTGCTTTAAATAAACATCCTTTATTACGATATAGTGCTGTTTTAAATAAACATCCTTTATTACGATATAATGCTGCTTTAAATAAACACACTTTATTACGATATAGTGCTGTTTTAAATAAACATCCTTTATTACGATATAGTGCTGCTTTAAATAAACATCCTTTATTACGATATAGTACTGCTTTAAATAAACATCCTTTATTACGATATAGTGCTGCTTTAAATAAACATCCTTTATTACGATATAATGCTGCTTTAAATAAACATCCTTTATTACGATATAGTGCTGCTTTAAATAAACATCCTTTATTACGATATAATGCTGCTTTAAATAAACATCCTTTATTACGATATAATGCTGCTTTAAATAAACACACTTTATTACGATATAGTGCTGCTTTAAATAAACATCCTTTATTACGATATAGTGCTGCTTTAAATAAACATCCTTTATTACGATATAGTACTGCTTTAAATAAACATCCTTTATTACGATATAGTGCTGCTTTAAATAAACATCCTTTATTACGATATAATGCTGCTTTAAATAAACATCCTTTATTACGATATAGTGCTGCTTTAAATAAACATCCTTTATTACGATATAGTGCTGCTTTAAATAAACATCCTTTATTACGATATAGTGCTGCTTTAAATAAACATCCTTTATTACGATATAGTGCTGCTTTAAATAAACATCCTTTATTACGATATAAGCTGCTTTAAATAAACATCCTTTATTACGATATAGTGCTGCTTTAAATAAACATCCTTTATTACGATATAATGCTGCTTTAAATAAACATCCTTTATTACGATATAGTGCTGCTTTAAATAAACATCCTTTATTACGATATAATGCTGCTTTAAATAAACATCCTTTATTACGATATAGTGCTGCTTTAAATAAACACACTTTATTACGATATAATGCTGCTTTAAATAAACATCCTTTATTACGATATAGTGCTGTTTTAAATAAACACACTTTATTACGATATAATGCTGCTTTAAATAAACATCCTTTATTACGATATAGTGCTGCTTTAAATAAACATCCTTTATTACGATATAGTGCTGCTTTAAATAAACATCCTTTATTACGATATAGTGCTGCTTTAAATAAACACACTTTATTACGATATAATGCTGCTTTAAATAAACATCCTTTATTACGATATAGTGCT
>CM026396.1:43457280-43600355 GCA_014843695.1 Archivesica marissinica
TGTTATTATTTATGCGTGCTTGACCTGTATATTTGGCAAGTAATGGATTTACCATCTCGGTATTTTCACATGAGTTCACTGGCTCATTGGTTATAAAGGCTGAACTATGAGTAGTGTTTGACACTTGGTGTCCGTTTGCTAGGTTTCTAGTACCCCTGTACCTAGGTGAATTGGGATCTGCCCAACACTCTGTTCGTCCGTGGCCATTACGCCTACAATAACTACAATATTTTTCTATCCAGGGAGTTCTATGGGTAGCTTGGGAATTATCTATCCTAATATTGGGTCGATACATGGGTGATGGGATATATGGCCTTGGGGCTGGAGGTCGGTGTTCTGTATCTCTGGGTTTCACATTCGGATTTGAATTAATCCGTGTCCTGGGCGCTACTCTGCGATGGAGGTTATATTCATCAGCCAGGGAAATACATTCCTGGAGAGTAGATGCTTTCTTATCCAGAATGAACAAATTAAGCTCATCACTTAGCTGGGAATCGAATCTATATCTCAAGAGCAGCTCGATCCAGTTGACCTCGCTCGGATCATTGTTCTCCGTCCAGAGAGTCATTTGCTCCCTTAATTCCTTAATGAATTCGGAATATGTCTGCTGAGGTTTCTTTACCCAAGAGAAGAAATTCTTTCTATATACAGTGGGTGAGAGTCTATATTCATCCAAGATGGCGGCCTTGAGGGTATCGTAATTATTAGCGTCTTGGACAGGAAGAGTGGCATATATATTTCTGGCCTTGTCGGACAACTTGTCTATAATATGGCCCACCCATGTTTGTTTGGCGACCTGGCTAGCTTCGAACAGTCTCCCACATGTTGCGAAGAATTTATCTGGCCTCATAGTCTGGGTCCAAATAGGAACAGAAATGTTTGTCTTAGAGGGCCTATTATCTGTATGGAGGGGGTTATTTTGCTGAGATTCCTGATCTCTCTGGATTTCTCTCATGCGAATCTCCATCTGCATTTTCTCCCTTTGCATTCTTTCCTCCCTGTCCCTTTCTTTCTCTTCTCTTTCCCCTCTTTGTTTTACTTCTTCCCTCTCTCTTTCTCTCTCTCTTTCTTCTCTTTCCCTCTCTCTTCTTCTCTTTGTTTTACTTCTTCCCTCTCTCTTTCTTCTCTTTGTTTTACTTCTTCCCTCTCTCTTTCTCTCTCTCTTTCTTCTCTTTGTTTTACTTCTTCCCTTTCTTTCTCATAAATCTCACCCTGACGTTCCAGATTTGTCTGATTAAAGAAGGGAAGTCTCATTAATTTGTCCCATATCTCATCACCTGTTGTCTGCAAGTCGGGGTGAACCGGCCCCTCAGTTTCCTTATTAGCACTCCTAGTTGTAGCCATTTTATTTTTTTATTTCCCAAAATTTTTAATCCCCAGAATGTATCTCCGAATGTATTATAGAATTGAGTTCAATAAAAGGAAGTAAATCACTAATATAATTTTAATGATAATAGTAAGCCTCTATGAAAAGAAAACTGGTACTTACCGAAGTCTGTCTCGTCCGTTAATCCAATATATAATTTATCACATATTCAAAGTTTGCACATTTCCAATAATTTAATCCATTTCATTAATTTAATAATTCGTTGACGTCTTTCACTTATTTCCAAATTCTAACACTGTCTCGCATGCACTTCTGTTTTCCCACGTTAATTAATAGTCCCTTGTAGTCTTCATGTATAAATCCTAGTGTCCTTCACAATATTCCATATATAAATTCTAGTGTCCTTCACAATATGTCACGATATGTCATTTCTTCTTTATTTCCCATCCCGGACGAGCGTCCCAATTGTCGCAAACTCTCCTTTTTCTTCTCGTAATAATATGTCTCGGTTGCTACGGCTCTTACCAGGGTCTATCCTATTGTAGACTCGCTGGAGTTGTCTAGGGGGTTTCTTCGTTCTTATATGTATTAATGATAACTCAACACAGTATTACATTTCTTCTATATAATATCTTGTTTAAATTGGCATCAGAAATATCCATATATATATAATCAGTGATCTATATATATATACATCGTATCATTAAAATCTTATTTAACAATCCATTTGTGTGAGCCGACTATGCGCTTACACAGTATATTTAACATCCAATCTTTCTAATCCGTCATTACTCAATATCACTATAATCTAATCACTGTTTCTGATTAGATTAACTTTTAATCACCTTCTATATGGTTCGCCGAAACTCTATGTTTCTTCTATGGCTGAACAATTTAATTATTCGACAAATCTTTATAAGTTATATTTCTTATAATGTCCATAATATCTAAGTTTCATAAATACAGTTTATATGTTCTATATACTAGATTGAGATCACGACCTTTCTCGCTCCTGGAGTTAGGCTCTAGTGTGTCTGATTTATGTTAATACAATCCATTTCTTATATACATGATTGAATCAGTGTATATATGATATAACAATTCCTAAAACATCTGTTATTCCTAAACATCTGTTATGTTATCTAATATTACACCATCAAACCAGTTCGGTGCCTTTATATTACATAACTGGACACCTGCAACCACGGCCGGTTATCTAATATTACACCATCAAACCAGTTCGGTGCCTTTGTATTACATAACTGGACACCTGCAACCACGGCCTTGATAAACTGAGATTAGGCCTAACATCTTAAGTCATTTCCCGCGCGAAGCGAGATTGATAATTTTAGGCGCGAAAATAATAGCAGACGATTATGCATACTACAAATATATATATATTACATGGTAAACATTTGGCCATATATAGAAACAGTTTAATGTATTTATATAATACATTACTATTTATATATAACAATAATAAACATTTCGTGCAAATTGGGGCATGGTAAACATTTGGCCATATATAGAAACAGTTTAATGTATTTATATAATACATTACTATTTATATATAACAATAATAAACATTTCGTGCAAATTGGGGTTTTGCACAACAGCAGCTATGGAAGGTCACTGTGTGTTACAGTAGTAGCATACAGCAGCTATGGAAGGTCACTGTGTGTTACAGTAGAAGCATACAGCAGCTATGAAAGGTCACTGTGTGTTACAGTAGTAGCATACAGCAGCTATGGAAGGTCACTGTGTGTTACAGTAGTAGCATACAGCAGCTATGGAAGGTCACTGTGTGTTACAGTAGAAGCATACAGCAGCTATGGAAGGTCACTGTGTGTTACAGTAGAAGCATACAGCAGCTATGGAAGGTCACTGTGTGTTACAGTAGTAGCATACAGCAGCTATGGAAGGTCACTGTGTGTTACAGTAGTAGCATACAGCAGCTATGGAAGGTCACTGTGTGTTACAGTAGAAGCATACAGCAGCTATGGAAGGTCACTGTGTGTTACAGTAGTAGCATACAGCAGCTATGGAAGGTCACTGTGTGTTACAGTAGTAGCATACAGCAGCTATGGAAGGTCACTGTGTGTTACAGTAGTAGCATACAGCAGCTATGGAAGGTCACTGTGTGTTACAGTAGAAGCATACAGCAGATATGGAAGGTCACTGTGTGTTACAGTAGTAGCATACAGCAGCTATGGAAGGTCACTGTGTGTTACAGTAGTAGCATACAGCAGCTATGGAAGGTCACTGTGTGTTACAGTAGAATCCATCTCTGCGTATTAAAATAAATAAAGCCATACATGTACAGTTCATGGAAACTATGATCTAAATAATGTCTGCAAACGTCTAGTGTGGATTTGATAGCCACCAGCGTGTGTGTTTTACGTTTATTTATCGTCGCTACCGGTTGCCCACATGAGCGACGCCTCCTGAAGAGATTAGTCATTTTAGATTGTTGGAGGATAGTGCAATGATACAGACAGAGACTCATTATAGAGTTTCCTCTGGTTCATTTACGTGCACGGTGTAAAGCACCGACACGAGAACTCGGTTTAACGTCCCATCTGAAAGACTGTTAATTGTATTAGGGTCAGACGGGGGATCGAACCTGTGATCCCTGGATTACCAGTCCAACGTGTTACCACTGGACTACAGGTATGTAACCACTAGCCTGGGAACATACGTTACATATATTATGCCATGCCCGCCATACATATCATTAACATCCCATTAATAATTAATATGCCACATTTAAGTGTTTGCGATTTGTCAGAAATAACTAGCTTTATATGATTACGTGGAAGTCGTGATAGCGCAGTGGTAGCGCGTTCGCTTCAGGTGCGAAAGGTCCGGAGTTCGAGCCCCGCTGGAGCCGTTACGATTGTGCCCTTAGGCAAGGCATTTAAATTCCACGTTGCCTCTTCTCTCTCCCTCGTGGCGATGGATTCCATCAGGAATGAGGTCTCGAGAGTGATTAATATAAGTTGAAATAATTTGTTTCGCAATCGAGCTAAGATAAATTTGCATAAACTAATTAGATCAACAATGGACAGACCGGATGGCATGCTAGGTAACGTGTACACAATTATCATAATTAAGTTTCACTTTATTTATTTTACAACGATTGCGAAGCAAGTTCTAACAACTTATATTAATCACTCTCGTTGGCGCGGTTGAAAGCGTAGGCCACTATATGTGGTCGTTCACGTGGGAAGAAACCGGAGTACCCGGAGAAAACCCACCTGTCCGATCTGGCGATCACCGTACCATCTCACATACTTCCCGGTCCGAGGATCGAACCCGGGTTGCATTGTTGAGAAGCGAGCGCGCTAACCACTGCGCTAATCGGACAGCCATACTTAATGTTGAATAAACGTCTATATCTACAGCACTATCAACATGTACCATATCCGCTGCCATGTACTCTTCGCTGTGCTGTGTGTGTCCGTGAAGGGTCACGGTAGGCTGATAGAGCCGCCCAGCCGGTCGTCCATGTGGCGGTTCGGCTTCGTTGATGCAGAGATAAATACAAACGATAACGCAGCATTTTGTGGAGGATTCCAGGTAATAAATGTTTGTCTATTATTTCTCAAGCATTTCTCAAGCATCAATTTCCCTCCCTCCCTCCCTAATCCCCCTCTCTCTCAATATGTCTCCCTCTCTCTTCTCTCTCTCTCTCCCTTTATATCTTTCTCTTCTCTCCCTCCCTCTCTCTCTCTCCCTCTTATCGCTCTCTCTCTCTCTCTTAGCGGAAGGAGCACGTCGGGTGCGCAACATCTGAGCCCGCTTGTGTACTATTGCAACCACAGGCGCAAGACACACTTTTTTATTTTTTGCCCTATGGTCATATAGTAAGTAATGTAAACATTACTTAATATGACCATAGGCCAAAATAAAGTGTGTATTGTGCCTGTGATTGCAACATTCGAGTAGTATACATGTAGCAATATATTAGGAATACATTGTTTAATTAAGAAATAATAAGTATCAACCGTGGTATATCGCAGAATAACCCGAGTTTGAAGTTCTTATGCGTAGAAATATATCACGAAGGCCGAATTTTATACCACGGTTGATACTTATTATTTCGATTCTAACACGACTTACTTCTAATAATTTTAAAGGAGTATTTTCTTCAAACACCACTGCATTTGGCTTTCGAAATGTCCTCCCGCGTAAGGGGTGATGACGTTATTTTTTATGGAAAATATCAATCTAGTGCATAAATGAACAAAGTTGTAACTGATCAATAATTTTATTTATTTTGTCAAATAAAACTGTACAGAATAGTAACTGAAACGTTACTTAACAGAAAAACAAGATGGACAAGAGATTATCTGATTCTAAAAATAGCTCACTTCCGTGAATTCCAACGGTATTTTTTACAAACATCGCGTGACTTTCATTCGTAAAACTTTACACGCATTGTATAAATGACGTAGCCAAAACACGGTGCGCGTGCAGCATAGTTCAAGGTAGGTATATTGCAGAATAACCCGAGATTGGTTTTACTCTAGACGTATGTATGTTATTAGCTGGGTCGTGTTAGAATATTATATAACTTGTATTTCAGACCCAATGGGATAAAAACGGTGGAAAGTGTGGGATATGTGGAGATCCCTTTGACGCGCCCCCGACAGAGAAAGAGAACGAGAAACCATATGGCAAATACGCTAAGGGCATTATCGTCCAAAAGTATGACGTAGGTCAAATAATTGACGTCATTGTTGACGTCACAGCCAACCATAAAGGTTATTTTGAGTACAGATTGTGCCAGAATGATGACGTCGAAGCCGTTTTGACTCAAGATTGCTTTGACAAGCATCTGTTGGCTGATTTAAACGGCGGGACCAAACATTCGGCAGGGACGTCAACAGGAAAAGTACACCACCGTGTAGTATTACCGCCAGGTATGAGGTGTACAGACTGTGTACTTCAGTGGAAATATATCACCGCCAACAATTGGGGCATAGATCCGGCTACAGGAAAGGGATGCACTGGTAATGTAGTAATTTATACTTACAATGAACATATGTTGTGGAAGTCGTGATAAAGCAATGGTAGCCAATCATCTTTACTATGAAAAACTGATACATCGGAACACGAACATTTATTGGAATTAGTGGAGACGAGTTGTAATTGCTTCTTTCGCTTTTCGCCTTCCATAGTATCAACACGGAAGTCGTGATAGCGCAATGGTAGAGCATTGGTGAAAGGCCCGGAGTTCGAGCCCCGCTGGAGCCGTTACGATTGTGCCCTTAGGCAAGGCATTTAAATTCCATATTGCCTCTTCTCTCTCCCTCGTGACGATGGATTCCATTAGGAATGAGGTCTCGAGAGTGATTAATATAAGTTGTAAGAACTTGTTTTGCAATCGAGCTAAAATAAATTTGTATAAACTAAATTTGTTCGGGAAGATGAGTTTGTATTAAGAGATAAGTCGTGCTTAGTGTCATCATGTTTAGTATGTAAACAAAGCTTAGATCTATAAATTATTGCGACATTCCCTCTTTGTAGATCGAGTTCAAACACCGATTATCGCACTTCCCGTCTGTAGATCACTATTAGAGACCGATTATCGCACTATCCCGTGTGTAGATCAATATTAGAGACCGATTATCGCACTTCCCGTCTGTAGATCAATATTAGAGACCGATTATCGCACTTCCCGTATGTAGATCAATATTAGAGACCGATTATCGCACTATCCCGTGTGTAGATCAATATTAGAGACCGATTATCGCACTTCCCGTCTGTAGATCAATATTAGAGACCGATTATCGCACTATCCCGTGTGTAGATCAATATTAGAGACCGAGTATCGCACTTCCCGTCTGTAGATCAATATTAGAGACCGATTATCGCACTTCCCGTCTGTAGATCACTATTAGAGACCGATTATCGCACTATCCCGTGTGTAGATCAATATTAGAGACCGAGTATCGCACTTCCCGTCTGTAGATCAATATTAGAGACCGATTATCGCACTAGCCCGTGTGTAGATCAATATTAGAGACCGATTATCGCACTTCCCGTCTGTAGATCAATATTAGAGACCGATTATCGCACTATCCCGTGTGTAGATCAATATTAGAGACCGATAATCGCACTATCCCGTGTGTAGATCTATATTAGAGACCGATTATAGCACTTCCCGTGTGTCACTGAGATCTGCCCAGATGGGTACTCTGGGGTCTTCCTCCATGACCTAAATATATGGGCTTTACGTTTATTCATCGTCGCTACCGGTTGCCCATATGAGCGACGCCTCCTGAAGAGATTAGTCATTTTAGATTTTGAAGGATAGTGCAATGATACAGACTCCTCTGTTTCTTTTACGTGCATGGTATAAAGCACCGACACGAGACCTCGGTTTAAAGTCCCATCTAAAAGACTGTTAATTTTATTATGGTCAGACGGGGGATCGAACCTGCGATCCCTGGATTACCAGTCCAACGTGTTAACCACTAGACTACATATCAGTATGTGGAATATATTCAATTCAATTCAACTTGTTTATTGCATAAAGCATATACATGCTAAGAGCAAAGCATAATTATGCATACTTACATACATAGTAAATACATGCAATTTTACAGAAGAGTTATTCAAGTGTAAATGGAAAAAGAAACTAAATGTCTGACTGTTTATTACGTTTGTTGTGTTCGCATTCTGTCTGCTGAATAAATAAATGTTGCTAAGTTGACTAATGACGTTTCCGATGTTTGATTCATTAATGTTATGTATTTATTAGATGTTGGCCATTTGCAAAAATAAGGCTTGACATATTGTGATCTTAACTGTCTATATTTGGGACAAACTAAGATAAAATGGTATTCTGATTCTACGTGGTTCATATTACAATTTAAACAGTTCCTATTGTTTCTATCTATATTTAAATATCTTCCTGTTTCGATGGCTAATTTGTGTGAACTTATTCTGAGTCTAGTAAGGGCATATCTATATTTATTTTCAACTATACTGTCTAGATAGTGTTCCAGTCCGAAGGTGTGCTTAATTTAACAATAATTTACCAATTTCCGAGTGTTGCTGATGCTGGCATACCAACTTTGTTTATACATATCTAAAATTCTTTGTCTTATAGGGGCTATGTGTACATGTAGCGTGTTTTGATTTTCCCATATATCGGACATGCCGATGTTATTTAATAATGTTTTTATATTTGAAGCCCAGTTGTTTTTATTTTGAGAATGTTCATTTTCGGTATCTTGTATAAGCATTTTGTATATTTGCTTTGTTAGCGAATTTTCTGTTACTGTTTATAACCTTGATCCAGTATTTGATCATTATTATTTGTCTACAGGTATGTAACGGTGTTCTACCTAATTCCCCATATAATCCGTCAATACACGTGGATGTTTTTACGCCCAATATCTTACCACAAAACATGTATACGTTCTACTTCAATAGCTTCGTGGTTCCCCCATACCTCCGCGCAATAGTTTAACTTTGATGCTACCAATGTATCGAACAGTTTACATTTTTCCGAGATAGGTAATTCAATTTGGTGGAATATGATGAATAGATTGTGCATTGAATATGCTGCGTGTTGCGCTATTTTCTTTTTCGTTCTGTTCCAGTTTCCGTTTTTGAAAAAGTACACTCCTAGATATTTAAAAGATGTGACTATCTCTAAGTCAGTGTTATTCAGTTTAAAATTATATGTTGATTGTCTACCATTTTCAAATATCATGACCTTAGTTTTTGCGGTATTAATTGTTAGTCTCCATATTCTGCAATACTGATCGATATCATCCAACATTAACTGTAAAGCTTCCGGTTTATAGGCAAATAATACGGCTTCGTCGGCAAAAAGCAATATAAACATTTTTAATTCCTCATATGTGAAAATCCCAGGCATGTCACTATTTATGCTTTGTACAATATCATTCATAAAGAGTAGAAATAGTAAACTGGATGCCGAATCTCCTTGTAATACTCCCGTTAGTGAGTCGAAACTGTCCGAAAACTGTGCTTTACAGCGTATACTTGCTTTTACTACACTGTACATGGCTTTTATAGCGTTTACGGTCTTTGAACTTAGGTTTTCGTTTATAAGTTTTTGAAATAACATGTTCCTATCCAGATTATCATATGCACGTTCGTAGTCCAAGAACGCGCGGTATACCTTTTGTTTTTCATTTAGCAATTTGACCTGCCCTTTTGAACACCAAATTGGTTAGGGTTAATTGTATTATTTTCATCTGCCCATTTACTTAATCGATTGTTAAGGATATAAATAAATAAACCAAAAGAACAAACAAACACATAATCAAACAAACAAACAAACAAACAAACAAACAAAGTTTCAATAAAACAAACAAACGTGTTTTCAGAAATGAGTAAATTTAGCGAAATCTTAAAAAATCTTCTTAAAAAAAAACAGACGAGAAACTGTAAAGTTTAAGCCTTAATAAAGCATTCTTCTTCTTCTGCTAAAATATACACTAATGTTAAAGTGACACTACATCAGTGAAAACGCAAATGTCTGCAGAATATAATGTCCTATTATATGGTAAAATTTATTTCCAAATATTTGCCTCAACTAATAAACAAGCGTCGTATACGCGGTTTGTTGACATAACAAAATAATGTAAATATGGTCGACATGAATGTGTAATACAACATGTGTATCCCGAATAATGAGATTTACGGTTCAGATTTACCGTTATATCTCACATTTGTGCCTATGCAAATTTATTTGTAGACTAATCTTAGTTAAATTTATTATCCCTAAGCGACAGTATCACGCGTTTAGTATTGACTACAATGACAACGAAATGTCAATTCAGGAGCGTGGATGACCGGTATATGAATTCCTACATTCGCTTTTGAAAGTTTGTGGACCACAAACACACTGTTGATTGATTCAATATTTGTGTTCGAATGTATTCGGAAGAATTTGTAGTAGCAATACGTGAATAATGCATTTTTTTGGCTTTTTGCGATGTAATGTCGCTTTAAGTAAATATAGTTGTGTTCGTTAAATAGAAACCGCAACTTGTCATTTGAGTAGTACTTACTTTGTAGTTCTACATGTGAATGTTGACAATTAAACTATTCATTTAATGAAACATGAAACGGGTAATTACCGATTTCGTGACATTTTTATCTTTGATGAGATTTGTGTTTCACGTTTAGATTTCATTTATAAATAGTCGTAACAAAATGAATACAGTATTTACTTTACAAAACATGGGAAATTGTTGCAACAGTGAGATTAGGGTTTCAAATATGTCTACTTGTGTGTGTTTTACGTTTATTTATCGTCGTTACCGGTTGCCCATATGAGCGACGCCTCCTTAAGAGATTAATCCATTTAGATGTTAGGAGGACAGCCTACAGCAGTAACACAGACTGTAATAAAGCACACTGAAAGCTAACGTTCAAGCGTGAATAACTATAACTATAATAGTTTGCGTTAGTGTTTATTCTGTGGGCCAAATGATATAGAAGACGAATACCACGTTGTCCCAATTTGTTCAACTTACAATAACATTAGAAAGAAATATATTAAGAAGTATTACCATAATAAACCTAGTGTTTTCAAATTTGTAACTTTAATGCAATCTCGCCACAATAATATTACAGCCAAATTGGGAAAATATCTGTATGAAGCATTTGCACTGGGACGCGCGTGGTTTAATTCAATCAAATATGTAACTTGACTGTTTATAATTATAATACTATTTAAGCTGAGTTCAACCTCCTTTATTTGGATGTCTAGTACAAGGTACTTTAAATCAGAGTCCATATTGTCGTACTCATATACTTAAGCAAAATGTCTACAAATAATGAGAATGTAAATTATAATGTATTATATGTATAGTAGGTATTGTCAATACTGTATGTGATTTCTCATATTGACATATTTTTCACGTGACTGCTTTTATGTATATATATATATATAATATATGTCAATATGAGAAATCATATACAGTATTGACAATACCTATTTTTCACGTGAATGCATTTATGTATATATATATATGTTTGACGTCAACGGTTTTATCCAATTGACCCAGTATTGTAAGGGATACTGGTTGTTGCACCAGTCTACGTTATTTAAATAGCCATTTCTCCTGCCTATTGTATATCAATCAATTGATAGGGAGAAGAACTATATAAGTTTTCTTTCGTTCTAATCCCTTTCAGTCTACTGCTGTTAAATTATATGTAAAATGTTCATTTCTTGATTACATGTACAAATACTGAAATAAATAATGTTTAAACTATTAAACTAGACATTTCTAAACATATTTGCAGGATGTGGACCTCAGGAGACTTTCCAGGCATGCGCAGATGTTGAAATCGGAAGTGACGATTTGACAATTGGCCGTATGACGCCGGATGTTGACTTTGAGGACGGCGAAGAAGATGAGAGAGAGGGTGAAGACGTGACTAACCAATACGATTCAACCGGTCATTGTCTGTATTCTGCACTGGTATCTCCTGCCATGTGTCATAGCCTACCAGTTATGTCGTGGTCTAACCGTCACTGAACAGTTTATCTTTGGACAATGCGAAATGTATCTTTATGTAGCATCAGGTCATCGTGTTTAATCAGTTTTAAAGCGACATTACATCGCAAAGAGAAAAAACAGTATAAATGCATTGCTACTACAAATTCTTCTGAATACATTCGAACACTAACATTGAATCAATAACAGTGTTTTTGTGGTTACACACTTTCAAAAGTGAAAGTAGGATTTCATATAATGGACATCCACGCTCCTGAATTGACGTGTGCTTGTCGTTGGAGTAAATACTAAGCACGTGCTACTTTCGTTTAGAGATAATTTAACTAAGAGTAGGCACAAATGTTAGATATCACAAGAAATATGTACCATATCTCGTGTTATTCAGGATAAAAGTGTTGTATTACGTATGAATGTCGACCCTATTTACATTATTTTATTATATCAACAAACGGCGTATGTTATACGACGTTTGTTTATTTGTTGAAATACTAAGTTTTTGAGGCAAATATTTGGAAAAAATATTACCAAATAATAGCAAATTACATTCTGCAGACATTTGCATTTTCACCGATGTAGTGTCGCTTTAATCAAGTCAAATATTGTATATATATATATATATATATATATATATATATATATATAATGTCCATCGAAATACTATATACAACATGCATAAGGTCATCGTGTTTAATATTCTTTATTCAAGTCAAATATTGTATTGGCAACTCTGTATAGAATAAACTTGATTTATTTTACAACGATTGCGAAGCAAGTTTTTTAACAACTTATATTAACCACTCTCGTTGGTGCCGATGAAAGCGTAAATGTGGTCATTGGTATGGAAGGAAACCGGAATACCCGGAGAACACCAACCTGTCCGATCTGGCGACCACCGTACCATCTGACATTCTTCCCGGTCCGAGGATCGAACCCTGGTTGCATTGGTGAGAAGCGAGCGCGCTAACCACTGCGCTAATCAGTCATATAGATACAATACCCATCGCCAAACACCATATATTGCACTATATATATTCAATATACAAAAATGTGATAAAGTTAATTGTATATATGACATATGGAGAATGGGTTGGGTTGGGTCATACGCTTAGAGTTAGCGATCGGTGGTTCTACCTGGGTAACCATAATTGGCGAATATACATCTAGGAGGGTCTTCCTCCACCAGGAACAGTTGTTGGAGAGTTGATCGTATGTGGAATGAGTTCCAAAATGATGTACACTGATAGAATACAAATACAGGAAGTTAAATAATTAATTTCAAAACCAATCTCCATCTCCTATACTTGCCACTGTTACGATTGTGCCCTTAGGCAAGGCATTTAAATTCCATATAGCCTCTTCTCATTCCCTCGTGGTGATGGATTCGATCAGGAATGAGGTCTCGAGAGTAATATTAATATAAGTTGTAAGAACTTGTTTCGCAATCGAGCTAAAATAAATTTGTATCAACTGTATAGCATTCAATAACGACAAATTGACATGTTTTACTTTTTTCTCTCCGAAATCAATCTACTATTAACTCTTACACCGCCAAAGTCGCGTAAACGACCTGCAAAACGCCGAGAACCCGATCAGACAGAACAGAACATGCCGTCTGATCAAGCTATATGCTAATTGCTCTTCAGACAGTGGAGACAGACGGATCTGTAGTCCAGTGGTATCACGCTGGACTGGTAATCCAGGGATCGCAGGTTCGATCCCCCGTTTGACCCTAATAAAATTAACAGTCTTTCAGATGGGACGTTAAACCGAGGTCTCGTGTCGGTTCTGTACACCGTGCACGTAAAAGAACCAGAGGAGATTCTGGAATGGGTCTCTGTCTGTATTATTGCACTATTCTCCAAAATCTAAAATGACTAATCTCTTCAGGAGGCGTCGCTCATATGGGCAACAGGTAGCGACGACAAATAAACGTAGAACACACACACACAGGCAGTGGATATATAACGTAAATAAAAAAATAATACAAAATGGTCATAAATCGGTAGTTTTATCCAGCACTCTTTGCGTCTCATTCGTATCTTGGACTGTGTTTTCAAATTCCGACGCTTTGAAAGACCCATTCACAAATGCCATCTGTCTCTTATCGCTTTCCCGTTTGCTAAAGTCATCGCTAGCTCCCTCTGGCGGCTTGTATAAATAATATGCTAACGAGAAAAATATTATTGAGCTAATCTTTGCTGCCATCCCGATGAGAAAGTAGTTCCGGCTAACTGAGCTGTTGTCGTAAAGCCAACACGAGGTTGGTTCCCCGCACTCATCCTGCCACACCAGACACGCAGTGTCTGTCACTGCGCCGAAAATTATGGGACCAGGTACGGTTCCTAAAATAAACAAAAACGTTCGTGTAGTGTCAGTTACGCAATTCAATGTGTATACGTCATCAAGCTTCTCAGTGAATGGCGGAGTACGTGGTTGAGATATCTGCCGTTATATTCGGATTGATACGTTATATCCGGATTGGTACGTTATATCCGGATTGGTAAGTTATATCCGGATTGGTACGTTATATCCGGATTGGTACGTTATATCCGGATTGGTAAGTTATATCCGGATTGGTAAGTTATATCCGGATTGGTACGTTATATCCGGATTGGTAAGTTATATCCGGATTGGTAAGTTATATCCGGATTGGTAAGTTATATCCGGATTGGTACGTTATATCCGGATTGGTAAGTTATATTCGGATTGGTACGTTATATCCGGATTGGTACGTTATATCCGGATTGGTAAGTTATATCCGAATTGGTAAGTTATATCCGGATTGGTACGTTATATCCGGATTGGTAAGTTATATCCGGATTGGTACGTTATATCCGGATTGGTAAGTTATATCCGGATTGGTACGTTATATCCGGATTGGTACATTATCCGGATTGGTACGTTATATCCGGATTGGTACGTTATATCCGGATTGGTACATTATCCGGATTGGTACATTATATCTGTCATCTTGAATGTGAGATAGTTCGTTTGTTTGCTTGATGTGAAGGTTTTATAGTCGCACTAACAGCTTAGGTCACACGGCGACTCTCCAACAAGTATTGGTGGAGGAAGACCCTCGGTTCCCCTCCGAGCAGTATGACTGGCATGGGCGGATAACTGGCATGACATAAATGTATATCACAGGAAAGTACGAACATTTAGTAATTACCTAATAATCTGATAAACATCCATTTTAAGCCCATGCTAAACGTTCTATGATCTTCGTGGATGCACCTGGAACCAAAACGGAGCTACAGTAAGCCATTAGGTAGGTCGACAACACGATATATTCTTTGAAAACACACATCCGGTATAGTATTCCATACTTTCAAAATGCGATCTGTAGTCCGGAAACTACCGGACTTGTTCGTGGTATCTAATTAGCATAAAGTAGTTCCCTTGCCTACACGGTTAGACATATTTATCTCACACCCACAGACGGAGCTGTAGTCCAGTGGTAAACGTTGGACTGGTAATCCAGGGATAGCAGGTTTGATCCCTCGTCTGACACTAATAAAATTAACAGTCTTTCAGATGTGACTTTAAACCGAGAGCTCGTGTCCGTGCTTTACACCGTGCACGTAAAAGAACCAGAGGAGACTGGAATGGGTCTATGTCTGTATCATTGCACTATCCTCCAACAATCTAAAATAACTAATCTCTTCAGGAGGCGTCGCTCATATGGACATGCGCATGCCCATCGGAAGACTGACTGTTAATATTGTGCCCTTATGCATGGAATTAAATTCCACATCGCCTCTTCTCTCTCCCTCATGGCGATTGATTTCACCAGGAATGAGGTCTCGGTAGTGATTAATATAAGTTGAAGAACTTAGTTTATACACATTTATTATAGCTCGATTGTGAAACAAGTTCTTACAACTTATATTAATCACTCTCGAGACCTCATTCCTGATGCAATCCATCTCCACGAGGGAGAGAGAAGAGGCAACGTGGAAATTAAATGCCTTGCCTAAGGGCACAATAGTAACGGCTCCAGCGGGGCTCGAACTCCAGACCGTACGCACCTGAAGCGAACGCGCATCCACTGCGCTATCACGACTTCCACGTGAAAGAACTTGTTTCGCAATTGAGCTCAAATTAAATTTGAGGTTGACTAACTGGTTCTAGTTTATCGCAGTTAACGGGTGAAACAGATAGAACCAGTCACAGTCACAAATGCATTTGTATATATACTATATTAGTATGTAGTATCTATAGAGTATTGTAAAATAACTGTAATTTATATTATATGTTTACATTACTTTTTCTTTAAAATAACATATCTTTTTCTTAATTGTACTTTTGTAGCCATAATCTATTTCTGTACATGAATTGTATTGGGGAGGGCCGTTTTATAATGTGTATAGCACTTGTGGCCCAAACCTTTTGCTGTATATATTTGGCAATAAATTATGTTTAAACAAAAAAAATATGTTTACATATGTAATTGTTAATTACAACATCAAAAAAATAAACGGGCTACTCCTCGTAGCTGAAAAAAAAGAAGAAGGAAAGAACCAAACCAGTCACAGTTCTTCCACGGGTTGCAATTGTTACCCACCTGAGAGTAGCTGCATCGCTTGGCGTTGATGGAAGAAACGTTAGGAATATAGTGACAAAGAACAACACGAGGAACAGATACATGAGGGTACATCCCGATTCACACGTGCCGGACTTCACCTTCACTGAACTGTCTGCTATGCAAGTGCAGTTAGAAAATATCTGCAATAAACGATTACATTAGTTAAAGAAGCCCAGAATACTGAAGGGGCCAGTTTCACAAATATATCATAACTAATACATGTTTTGTCCAGAAGACAAGCGCATGGTGTACTGAAGGGGCCAGTTTCACAAATATATCATAACTAATACATGTTGTGTCCAGTAGACCAGCGCGTGGTGTACTGCAGGTGCCAGTTTCATAAATATATCATAACTAATACATGTTGTGTCCAGTAGACCAGCGCGTGGTGTACTGCAGGGGCCAGTTTCATAAATATATCATAACTAATACATGTTGTGTCCAGTAGACCAGCGCGTGGTGTACTGCAGGGGCCAGTTTCATAAATATATCATAACTAATACATGTTGTGTCCAGTAGACCAGCGCGTGGTGTACTGCAGGGGCCAGTTTCATAAATATATCATAACTAATACATGTTGTGTCCAGTAGACCAGCGCGTGGTGTACTGCAGGGGCCAGTTTCATAAATATATAATATATCACAAGCTGCATTATTACTTATTCAATAGTTCGATATAAACAGATCCAGTTATATGTATATGAAAGTGTCTGAAATGGGACTTTGATCCTAATGCGAGATAACCGGAGAATTCGACATAACCGACTTTGACATAACGGATGTAGACTGTATTCAAATCATAATGTAAGAATGCGTAGAGGCTAGTAACAGTGCTACTTGTACATACTAACCCTTTTATTCCACGCGATATAGTGTCGCTTTAGGTATATACGACACGTGGAATTACCCAGGTCCAATGTGAGTGCACACCGCATGGTAGTATATACGACACGTGGAATTACCCAGGTCCAATGTGAGTGCACACCGCATGGTAGTATATACGACACGTGGAATTACCCAGGTCCATGTGAGTGCACACCGCATGGTAGTATATACGACACGTGGAATTACCCAGGTCCAATGTGAGTGCACACCGCATGGTAGTATATACGACACGTGGAATTACCCAGGTCCAATGTGAGTGCACACCGCATGGTAGTATATACGACACGTGGAATTACCCAGGTCCAATGTGAGTGCACACCGCATGGTAGTATATACGACACGTGGAATTACCCAGGTCCAATGTGAGTGCACACCGCATGGTAGTATATACGACACGTGGAATTACCCAGGTCCAATGTGAGTGCACACCGCATGGTAGTATATACGACACGTGGAATTACCCAGGTCCAATGTGAGTGCACACCGCATGGAAGTTCGCCTGGGAACAGGCGTTGATATATTTGATTTGATATAAATATATCTTAATACCGAGATCATGAATTCGGCCGTATTGAGTTTCTGATAATATCAACGTGTCATTTTACCAGAAGTAAATTGGTGAAAAATCGACAGACTGAAACTCAGGCTACACGGAAGTCAACAATGGACAATAATGAACTAAATCAGGATTAAAGAGAACCACAACAGTGGTGTTTACCTCGTCGTCACCATTGTCTGTCAATACCTGGCACCCTGCATGACACGCGGAGAAGTACTGAGTTCCCGTACTGGAGCAAACAGGATCGTAGTACCGGGTGCTGCAAGCACAATCTTTATTGCATCCCGAGACAACATCGTCATACGTAACGCTGTAATAGAGTTGTAAAACAACAAATAAATCGCCTATTAAATACAGGCGCGTAGCTAGACGTACGCATGTGCGTAGACAGTTCCTGAAAATGAAATAAATGCGAAAAATGCAATAAAACTGGATCGTAAAGGGGTAATGGGGGACACTGACTTTGGTCAGTCACAAGAAAGCAGACATGAACAAAATGCCAACATATATTGATTGTAGCTGATGTTCATAGTAGGCAAAAGTCACCTGAAACCATATAGCGGGATAAACAATCTCCGGGTGGGGCATGCCCCCGGACCCCCCTATGATGGTACGTAATCCATATTTAGGCCTAGCTACGCGCCTGAAATACATAGTAAAAAGTAAAAACATACAGTCTGTTCATTATATTTCCAAGCTTTCATTTCTTCTGATACCACATACACTGTGAAGAGGTGATCAAATCAACCTGGAACACACAGCAAAAATATTCAAAATATAACGTTCCACATAGCCAGTGCTCACCTGTGAATAACGTCACTGTGTTTACACACTGTATTCCTCCGCCAAATAATACAGTATACAAACATTCAGTTTGCAATGGCCTTATTATACTTTATTTATTTTACAACGATTGCGAAGCAAGTTGAACAACTTATATTAATCACTCTCGTTGGCTCGGATGTAAGCGTATATGTGGTCATTTATGTGGGAGTACCCGGAGAAAACCCACCTGTCCGATCTGGCGACCATCGTACCATCTCACATACTTCCCTGTCCGAGGATCGAACCCGGGTCGCTGCAATGGCCATGACAAACGAATATCTGAGGAAGTCGTGATAGCGCTGTGGATGCGCGTTAGCATCAGGTGCGAAAGGTCCAGAGTTCGAGCCCCGCTGGAGCCATTACGATTGTGTCCTTAGGAAAGGCATTTAAATTCCACGTTGCCTCTTTTCTCTCCCTCGTGGCGATGGATTCCACCACGAATGCGGTCACGAGAGTGTTTAATATAAGTTGTAAGAACTTGTTTCGCAATCGAGCTAAAATAAATTTGTAATAACTAATGTATTATGCTTTATTTATGTGAAAAGGTTGCGGAAGTATAACTGGGCAGCGAGCACGAACTTGTGTTTTACGTTTATTTATCGTCGCTACCGATTGCCAATATGAGCGATGCCTCTTGAAGAGATTAGTCATTTTAGATTTTGGAGGATAGTGCAATGATACAGACAAAGACCCATTCCAGAGTTTCCTCTGGTTCTTTTACGTGTGCTGTGTACATCACCGACACGAGACCTCGGTTTAAAGTCCCATCTGAAAGACTGTTAATATTATTAAGGTCAGACGGGGATCGAACCTGCGACCCTGGATTCGCAGTACAGCGTGTTACCACTGGACTACTGTCTGTGTGAGCACGAACAGTCAGTGTTTCTACGTTTATGATAATTATGTGTGAAAACTATTAAGAAATCTGTATTATGATAACAATGTGACACAACGCCATTATTTCGGGAAACAATTCATTAAAGTAAAAGTGGTTTAATGGTGGATGAAAAAAATTGCTACAGTACGTGTCACGACTTTCACATTATACCGCAGTATCGCAAGCATAGAGACGACAACGATATGTAGGGTACGGAAGCAGGCCTACATATCAGTTATTCCTCACCCTGGTAGATATTCCGTATTCACTCCCGCAAATGTTGCATTATCGCAGCTGATCCACAGAAAGTTGATGGCGGCGATCGTGAGAAGACATGTTATAATAGCGAATCGCAGCATGCCCTGGACCTTCAGCTTCATCTTGCTACAGATCAGACCACCCACGAACATACCACCAGCCGCACCAGGCACAGCAGCTGTACCTGAAGTCGGAGATATACCACAGGGACTTGAAAGTTGAAGTATCCATCATCCACCAATAGCCTTATATCTCTTGCCTAAGGTACGCCAAATACAGAGTACAGCAGAGGTATATTGTGGATAGGTGTGGGTATCGAGTAGCCTGGGTTCCAGCCTGTCGATTTCTCACCAATTTACATCTGGCAAAATGAACGTTGATATGATCAGAAACTCAATACGGCCCAATTAGTTTAAACATTATTTATTTCAGTATTTGTACATGTAATCAAGAAATGAACATTTTATGGCGATGGAATAATGTGCCATTCTGGTGTTATTTGACCGATCTCCATGAAATAAAAAGTATTTCTTGATAGAATGAGGTCTTCCGGTCGGGACCACAAGGGCATATTAGTGGTCTGGTCGATTTTACCTAGTTTCTCGTCGATGTTTCTGCATGTATGTTTCATTTCCGTTTGTTGCCTTCAGTAAACATTACTTACTATATGACCATAGGGCAAAAACAACTGTGTCTTGTGCCTGTGGGTTGTGCCTGTGGGTTGTGCATGTGGGTTGTGCCTGTGAGTTGTGCATGTGGGTGTGGGTTGTGCCTGTGGGTTGTGTCTGTGGGTTGTGCCTGTGGGTGTGGGTTGTGCCTGTGGGTTGTGCCTATGGGTTGTGCCTGTGGGTTGTTGCGATAGCGCGGTGGTAGAGTTATCCGATTTCCAGTTATATTCCACAATAGTAATACGGTCTCCGTGGCCTAGTGGTTAATACGTCCACCTACGGAGTGGGAGATCGAAGGTTGGAATCTCGTCAGCGGCCCGTTCTGATATGGCCGGTTGGTGAGCCGATAGCTAGTTAAATAATTGTTACCGATTGCCTACAAGCCTGGCGCCTGGCATACAAGCATAGGATTCGGAAAGTACTGATGTTCATAAAAAAAGAGGTGTTTCATAAGCCAGAAATGGCTGGCCCTTTAAATAGGGGTGACACTATAATAAACAAACACTTTAAAAGGTAATGCGGGTAAGAATCCTAGCTTAGGCGTATAGTATATATTAATTTATTTCTTCTTCTTGGTGATTTCGGCACTCCCTCAATATTAAGGATTATGTGTCGTCGCTGGTGAATTTTGATATGATGATATTTACAATGATTAATTAACAAATAAGTGAATGTCCAAAGACAAATATACTACAGTGCTTGTTTAAGATTTTGTACATAGAATGAATGCTTTAGATCATGGTTGGGGGGGGCAGAAACAGGGATGAGTGCTTTAAAGCCATCAACTGTTATTGCTTCATGTGCGGCAAGTTCCATTGGATGACGGTTCTTGGATAAAAAGAGAATTTATATGAATACTTATGATGTATTTCATTATTCATCAATGGCTAACCTGTGTATAATGCAGCGAGCCCTGCTGATACTCCAAACTGATTCTGGATGTATTTAGGCACAAATGTAGCAAATCCTGACGTCAGAATGCCTTCGGACGCACCAGCAAGAGTCGTGAATAAAAATGGAGGGTTCCGCAACAAAGACCACGTGACTTTAGGAAACATCTTTGTTGGTAGACGCTTGTTGCCATGGCCACCTGAACTATCGGCACCGCCTTTATGCATCTGAGAGACACGACCTTCTCTGATTTTCTTGGCAGCTAAAATAGTTAATACAAATTTATTTTAGCTCGATTGCTAAACAAGTTCTTTCAACTTATATTAATCACTCTCGAGACCTTATTCCTGATGGAATCCATCGCCATGAAGGATAGAGAAGAGGTATGTGGAATTTAAATGCCTTGCCTAAGGGCATAATCGTAACGGCTCCAGCGGGCCTCGAACTCCGGACATTTCGTACCTGCGCTATCACGACTTCTACTAAAGCTAAATTAGATCACACTAAGCCAATGCATAGGTATACTAGCACATGCCATATCCATAAGTCTATGGTAAAGTATAGGACTAACAAGTGGCGTCCGTGATCAAGATGTAGAGAGTCGGATTTGGAATCGAACGGTCCCGGGTTCGATACTCGATCAGGCCACGTAGGTAGTGTCATTGAGCAAGGCATTTCACACACATTGCTAAGTACTGGCTAACCACTTAGGTCGGCTAAGTCTGCCCAGGAAAACATATATAGGTCCCCTCAAGCGTTTTGACATTAATGGAACATACACACAATATATATATATATATATATTTCGACCCTACTTGGGCGTCAATAAAAAGGGCAGTCCTAGTATAAATGTACACGCATTCCTTTTATTTCTACTAAAGGGTTCGGAAGCTCGAAATCTCAGACACTCAGACTAACGAGGCTCGAAATCTCAGACACTCGGAATAAGGGGCTCGAAATTTCAGACACTCGGACTAAGGGGTTCGAAAACTCAGACACTCGGAATAAGGGGCTCGAAATCTCAGGCACTCGGAATAAGGGGCTCGAAATGTCAGACACTCGGACTAAGGGGTTCGAAAACTCAGACACTCGGACTAAGGGGCTCAAAATCTCAGACACTAGGACTAAGGGGCTCGAAATCTCAGACACTTGAACTAAGGTGCTCGGAGTATCAGACACTCCGACTAAGGGGCGCGAAGTCTCAGACACTCCGACTAAGGGGCTCGAAGTATCAGACACTCCGACTAAGGGGCTCGAAGTATCAGTCACTCCGACTAAGGTGCTCGAAGTATCAGACACTCCGACTAAGGGGCTCGAAATCTCCGACACTCCGACTAAGGGGCTCGAAGTCTCAGACACTCGGACTACCATAAAATGAATAAATATTGTACTTAGATATGACAACGCAGAGCATATTTATAATCTACTATTATATAAGTGCACGTACTGGGAAGTTCAGCTCCAAACATTGACAATGGTACTGCGAGTAACCAACATGTCGTCATGGTGATAAAGAACGCCACCCACCACGCCCCAACCCAACGTGGATCGTCGGTCTTGAGATCAATTCTGGAAGATGGATATGCACTCAACACAATTGCTAACCGGTCACCTGCTGCTTTACAGTATTAACTATGTATATACACTCAACACAATTGCTAACCGGTCACCTGCTGCTTTACAGTATTAACTATGTATATACACTCAACACAATTGCTAACCGGTCACCTGCTGCTTTACAGTATTAACTATGTATATGCACTCAACACAATTGCTAATCGGTCACCTGCTGTTTTACAGTATTAACTATGTATATACACTCAACACAATTGCTAACCGGTCACCTGCTGTTTTACAGTATTAACTATGTATATGCACTCAACACAATTGCTAATCGGTCACCTGCTGTTTTACAGTATTAACTATGTATATACACTCAACACAATTGCTAACCGGTCGTCTGCTGCTTTACAGTATTTGGAGCAAACTAATAACCAAATAATATCAATTATTGATATCACCTTATTAGATACATTTTGTTAAAGATGTTCATGCAACGAATTGCTGTATAATCATCTGGAATAAACTGCATTAAATGACAATATAAATAAGTTATACTGTGTGAGTGTTGGGCGTATGATTATTATATAATTAGTTGAATCCAAATTAATAAAACACCAGGCCTCGATATTTTTTCAATTTCAGTCTCAAGCTTCTGATTGGTTCAGCTTGCAATAAAAATCAATCAAATCAATGTTTACAGACGGTTCTGTAGTCCAGTGGTAACACGCTGGACTGGTGATCCAGGGATCGCAGGTTCGATCCCCCGCCTGACCCTAATAAAATTAACAGTCTTTCAGATGGGACGTTAAACCGAGGTCTCGTGTCGCCGTCTGACCCGAATAAAATTAATTAATAAATCCTTCAGTTGCGACTTTAAACCGAGGTTCATTTATCGTCGCTACCGGTTGCCCATATGAGCGAGGCCTCCTGAAGAGATTAGTCATTTTAGATTTTTGGAGGATAGTGCAATGATACACACAGAGACCCATTCCATTCCAGAGTCTCCTCTGGTTCTTTTACGTGCACGGTGTACAGCACCGACACGAGACCTCGCTTTAATGTCCCATCTGAAAGACTGTTAAATTTATTAGGGTCAGACGAGGGATCGAACCTGCGATCCCTGGATTACCAGTCCAGCGTTTTACCACTGGACTACAGATCAATATGTAGGGCAACCGGTAACGACGTTAGGACCTATATACTTCTATGGAACATTCAGAGGCAGTAATCGACCGATGTCTCTGATTTTCCAATTGATTGCTACCATAACCGATTCATTGTTCTGTCTATTCTTACGTGTTTAATTAATTTAATCATATGTTAATGCTTGATTCATTTTACATATACATCTAAATACAAAACATTACACATTAAAGAAAAGCAACACAGGTCGAGCCACACGTTCTACCAACATAAGTTACGGCCCTTCCCGAACCTAAAAATCCTTACATGTTTGTATCCAGCTTATCGAAATCTACGTATGTATTCAGAAGTTGTCCGCCGACGATGTAGCCGAGGCCCGGACCGAGAGCTGCTGCTCCGTAGAAGAAACCTGTTTCAATCAATAAATAATTGGCATTTACTCGACTTATAAGTGAATATAAAGTATCTGGTATTCAGACTATGCAATAACAGACGGATCTGTAGTCCAGTGGTAACACGCTCGACTGGTAATCCAGGGATCGCAGGTTCGATCCCCCGTCTGACCCTAATAAAATTAACAGTCTTTCAGATGGGACGTTAAACCGAGGTCTCGTGTCGATGCTTTACACCGTGAACGTAAAAGAACCAGAGGAGACTCTGGAATGGGTCTCTCTCTGAATCATTGCACTATCCTCCAAAAATCTAAAATAACTTATCTCTTCAGGAGGCGTCGCTCATATGGGCAACCGGTAGAGACAATAAATAAACGTAAAAACACAAAACACGCCTATGCAATACGATACTACCTACATGTTGTCTATTGTTCTGTGTTCGGGGGCATTTCTGTGTGTGTTTTACGTTTATTTATCGTCGCTACCGGTTGCCCATATGAGCGACACCTGAAGAGATTGGTAATTTTAGATTTTTGGAGGATAGTGCAATGATACAGACAGAGACCCATTCCAGAGTCTCCTCTGGTTCTTTAATGGGTCACTTCTTAAGCCCTGATATCTTTTATAATCGCCCCCTCTGCTATCATGTTCTGTTCTCCGGTTCCATGTGTACCAATCTTTGGAATAGTTTGGCTCTAATACACCTTTAGTTTAAACTTTATTTATTGTTCTTCTTTTGTACAAAGAGCATATATGCATCGAAATTACAGGTTGCAGTAAGATAACAAAGGATTGGAAAACAAGATAAATACAATCTTATATAAATACACCTTTGATATGCCAAACCTCTTGGTTGACAACAATGTGTCCAGTTTTGCTTTAAACGACTTTGTCACTATGCACTATGTCTGGTGGAAGGCCGTTCCATGTTGTGGTGGTTTACATGTCTACATTAACATACTCTAAGTTATCAAACAAACATACTCTTGGAACGAATTAATGGCCGTTAAATTTAATTCTTTACATTTTACCGCGAATCCGTTTCAATCCTAGGCAGCCGATTGCTTAAATACGTATGTAACTCTGACAGTGGCTGTCCGATTAGCGCAGTGGTTAGCGCGCTCGCTTCTCACCAATGCAAACCTGGTTCGATCCTCGGACCGGGAAGTATGTAAGATGGTACGGTGATCGCTAGATCGGACAGGTGGGTTTTATCCGGGTACTCCGGTTTCCTCCCACACGAATGACCACGCATACACTTTCATCTGCGCAAACGAGAGTGATTAATCTAAGTTGTTAAAACTTGTTTCGTAATCGTTGTAAAATAAATAAAGTTTAAACTCTGGTGATGATGTATGTACGCGATGAAATCGTACCCTATTCAACTCGACCCTTGGCCTCGCCATACGCACAAGTACCCCTGGTCATTGTACCAGGTAAAATTGGATGTTAATGAATGACCCGGACGTCACTGTGTTCAAATAGAAACAAGACTTACAGTAACAACCTTGGTTTAAAAAATGCTTAAACAGGTTGATTTAAAACAGTCCTACCTATATAGAGAGGGGATCGGACCTCCGTGTCACTGGGTTTAGAAATACTAATTAAGCGTTGATTTAAAACAGTCTTACCTAGATAGAGAGGGGATCGGACCTCCGTGATACTGGGTTTAGAAATGCTAATTAAGCGTTGATTTAAAACAGTCTTACCTAGATAGAGAGGGGATTGGACCTCCGTGACACTGGGTTTAGAAATGCTAATTAAGCGTTGATTTAAAACAGTCTTACCTAGATAGAGAGGGGAACGGACCTACGTGACACTGAGTTTAGAAATGCTAATTAAGCGTTGATTTAAAACAGTCTTACCTAGATAGAGAGGGGATCGGACCTCCGTGACACTGGGTTTAGAAATGCTAATTAAGCGTTGATTTAAAACAGTCTTACCTAGATAGAGAGGGGATCGGACCTCCGTGACACTGGGTTTAGAAATGCTAATTAAGCGTTGATTTAAAACAGTCTTACCTAGATAGAGAGGCGATCGGACCTCCGTGACACTGGGTTTAGAAATGCTAATTAAGCGTTGATTTAAAACAGTCTTACCTAGATAGAGAGGCGATCGGACCTCCGTGACACTGGGTTTAGAAATGCTAATTAAGCGTTGATTAAAACAGTTTTACCTAGATAGAGAGGCGATCGGACCTCCGTGACAGTGGGTTTAGAAATGCTAATTAAGCGTTGATTTAAAACAGTCTTACCTAGATAGAGAGGGGATCGGACCTCCGTGACACTGGGTTTAGAAATGCTAATTAAGCGTTGATTTAAAACAGTCTTACCTAGATAGAGAGGCGATCGGACCTCCGTGACACTGGGTTTAGAAATGCTAATTAAACTTCGATTTAAAACAGTCTTACCTAGATAGAGAGGGGATCGGACCTCCGTGACACTGGGTTTAGAAATGCTAATTAAGCGTTGATTTAAAACAGTCTTACCTAGATAGAGAGGGGATCGGACCTCCGTGACACTGGGTTTAGAAATGCTAATTAAGCGTTGATTTAAAACAGTCTTACCTAGATAGAGAGGCGATCGGACCTCCGTGACACTGGGTTTAGAAATGCTAATTAAGCGTTGATTTCAAACAGTCTTACCTAGATAGAGAGGGGATCGGACCTCCGTGACACTGGGTTTAGAAATGCTAATTAAGCGTTGATTTCAAACAGTCTTACCTAGATAGAGAGGGGATCGGACCTCCGTGACACTGGGTTTAGAAATGCTAATTAAACTTCGATTTAAAACAGTCTTACCTAGATAGAGAGGGGATCGGACCTCCGTGACACTGGGTTTAGAAATGCTAATTAAACTTCGATTTAAAACAGTCTTACCTAGATAGAGAGGGGATCGGACCTCCGTGACACTGTCGTCAAGGAGACCCACCCCGACTGTGTACACGATAGATCCCCCAATCCCGTGTAGGATCATTCCCAGCATGAGTACCCCCAGATAGTTATGTAGGCCCGTGCTTTCACATACACCATCCTCGGTAGCATTTACACCTAAAACATGCATGTACATAGTGAATACCATAATCAATCGGCGTGAGTTGTGTCCTTAAAGCGGGATTACATCGTATGAAATAAAATATATTTGAAAAATTCAATTTTTACGTATGGGTAGCAATGCTGCTACACATTCTAACATTATACTTTGTGTGCTTATGTTTATTTGGTAAACAGTGTTTTTTTGCGATAAAACAAACTCGAAACCGAAAATAGGACTTTCCGAGTCGATCGGTCACGCACTTGTTTACAACCGGAACGCACCGTCCGCACTTGTTTACATTCAGAATGCACCGACCCCATTTGTCCCACGTTGTCTTTTTTAATTAAATTACTTGATTGACATTTCTACATCCCCGCGAGGGGTTCGACATTAGAGGAAGATAGATAGATAGTATTTCATGTTCAAAATATATACGTTGTTTTCTATATCCTCTGTTGTGCACTGTGCGTGTTTATATTTCGTGTGTTGATAAACAAATTCGCGTATACGACGGTTTAAATTTATTGGAATTTTATCGTTTCTGAGCGACTATTTCCATTTTTGTAAACATACACACATTAGTATTTATATTTTACCCAAAACATCATTTATTACGATGTAATGCTGCTTTAAAGACATAATCAAGATGGAGGGCAATAATAGACGTCCATCTTTAATCCTAAAACACTGTCGTGACGTCATACCTTTGTACTTGCAGTCCATTATTATATTAACTCGTGTACATGTACGAAATTAGCAATTTTAATTAGTAGGAGCTTGCTATATGAGTGTGTGTTTTACGTAAGATATTAGCCGCAAACGGATTCAATATGTAAAATATTGGTATTGTCTTCGGCGATACACGCCTCACACCGCCCAATATTTTACATATTGGATCGTTTTCGGCTTATATCCTATACATATATTAGAGGACATAGAAAACGCACACTTCTCTCTCTCCCTCGTGGCGATGGATTCCATCAGGAATGAGGTCTCGAGAGTGATTAATATAAGTTGTAAGAACTTGTTTCGCAATCGAGCTGAAATAAGTTAATCCATCTAAAGGTAAATTTCTGATTCAGTTTTACATAATTGGGGTTGTGTTTCTTTCCTAGGTACGCACCTGCTAACGTAATAGACATGCATTATAAGAACAATGAACTTCCTGTTATCAATATCAAAGTATTTAAAGTGACACTACATCGGTGAAAACGCAAATGTCTGCAGAATGTAATTTCCTATTATATGGTATCATTTTTTTCTCTCTCAATATTTGCCTCAAAAACTGAGTATTTCAACAAATAAACAAGCGTCGTATTTGCGGTTTGTTGGCATAACAAAATAATGTAAATAGGGTCGACAGTCATGCGTAATACAACTCGTGTATCCTAAATAACACGAGTTATCGTACAGATTTACCGTTATATCCCACGTGTATGCTTATGCATATTTATTTGTAAACTAATCTTAGTTAAATAATCTCTAAACGAAATATCGCGCGTTTAGTATTGACTCCAATGACAAACAAACGTTGATCCTTTCCTATTCTTTGATTTTGTGTGCATGTATTGTTTTGTGAATGTATATTTTGGAATAAATATGTTTAAACCAAACAAACGTCATTTCACGAGTGTGGATGACAGTTATATGAAATCCTACTTTCACTTTTGAATGTTTGTAGACAACAAAAACACTGTTTATTGATTCAATGCTAAGTGTTCGAATGTATTCGGAAGAATGTGCAGTAGCAATGCATTTATACGTGAAAAAATGCATTTATTTGGCTTTTTTCAATGTAATGTCGCTTTAATGTACAGTATTCTATGTGAATCACACCACTCATCACTTATTGCATTGCTTTTTTCGATGTAATGTCGCTTTAATGTACAGTATTCTATGTGAATCACACCCATCATCACTTATTGCATTACTTGACTTTGTATTAAAGTAGCCATACATCGTATGAAATAATTATATTTCGTTTGTTGATAAACAATTCGTATATTTATTGGATTTTTATCGTTTCTAAGCGACTATTTCGATTTTTGTAAACACACATACATTAGTATTTATATTTTACCAAAAAACATCCTTTATTACGATAATTATAGTGCTGCTTTAGCCTAAATGAGAGACATTAGTCAGATACTGCCCCTGAAAGTAGATTGGTCCTCTTAATTGGCTTACTCTGTTTTTATCGTTGTTTGCACCACATTATATCTGTTTTCATTAGTTTTCTTATCTTAGTCCGTCTCCGTGGTCGAGTGGTTAAAGTCGCTGACTTGTAGAGGTTGGTGCACCCAAGTACTGGTTAACCGTTGGAGCCTGCCCAGGAAAGGTGTTGGTTGGTAAACTACCCGCCGGCGATATAGCCCAAAATGGTGCTGATGCAGGCGTAAAACCCGAAATATAACATATAACATAACATAATTTTCTTATCTTATAATTACTAAATATCGACAGATATCCTACAGCATATCCAATGAATACTTTATACTGTAAAAATTGATTATAAATTAACATCCTTTTGATAAAATCACATTTATCATACCGCAACATCTGGTGAGGGAACACCAATAAAAACAAAGGCTTTCAATAAAAAGACCAATACATATTTCGGGATGAATCGGACTTTATCTGTCAAGGGAAGTAATCGAAACCCAAGTAATGTCTCTAATTGCATCGAACGATACGACATTAAAGTTATATAAAACATAGTCAGTCGACTGGCCAGGGGCGTAGCTAGCCTTTATTTAATTTGTAGGCCCGACTAATAAATTGTGGTGGTGGTGGTGGTGGTGGTGTTGTGGTGGTGTGTGGTGGTGGTGGTGGTGGTGGTGGTGGTGGTGGTGGTGGTGGTGGTGGTGGTGGTGGTGGTGGTGGTGGTGGTGGTGGATGGGGCTGGTGGCATGCTCCGCAAGGAATATTTTGGAATCCTAGAACGTCGATTAACTCTGACGCATTTTAATGTACGTTTGGGATGGGCAGATTACTAATGTTGCTAGAACTTGTTGCCCAACCCATTTTGCATTTTATCATATATAATGAATGTTAAGTCTATATGTCCTATATATGTAAAATAGCAAATAAAATATGATTAAACAAATGTAGGTTTAATACTTTCAAATATCGAAGTATTTTGCAAAATTTAGTGTAAACCACGATATGAAATGTCACATTGACTACAACAATATATGATTGCGTCGTGAGATATTTGACCGCTGGCCCCAGATGCTATGTCATACAGACCCTCCACATTTTATTGCATGTCTGGCCTATTTGGATTTATCATTTCCAGTGGCTACGCGCCTGCGAACAACATTGTAAAGTACTTAATTATATGTATTCTGCAGGACCGAACCTTCAGTGCCTTATAGGAGCTACGCGCCTGTGGACAGCATTGTAAAGCACTTAATTATATCTATTCTGCAGGATCGGGCTTTCAGTGCCTTATAGGAGCTACGCGCCTGAGGACAGCATTGTAAAGCACATAATTATATTTATTCTGCAGGACCGGGCTTTCAGTGCCTTATAAGGAGCTACGCGCCTGCGGACAGCATTGTAAAGCACTTAAATTACATATATTCTCGTGAGCAGCTTGTTGTCGGGTGGCTAATCTGTTTGCGAAATACAGCGACAATACGACTCTGCGTATGCGTATAAGTATGTAATCTGATTTCATCTTCGATTTACCCTTATCTGATTGGCAGAGGAGACGACTATAGAAGCATATAATGTGTGCTTTTACGTTTATTTATCAAGTCATGTCAAATATCTTTTATTCTCTCATTTAATGACATACACGAATAACTTATATATTACAATTAGTACAATACACGAGGCAGCTAGTATTAATGTACATATAGAACACTGACCATAGTTTTGCTTACCTATGCATAGATACCTTACCTATATTGCACGTCTTCAATGACGCCTCCTGCTGCCATTCATACAGCCCCGTGGTGAAGTGAGGCATGGCCATTGTAAAGGAACCGAGGCCCATCACCACCGCTGCCGCTGTCAACCATCTAGCTTTGTATTGTCCGGATGCGAAAAAACTTATCACCACGCCAAATAGGGCTGAAAGCAGAATACAGACTCATATACAGAGGGAACTCCGTGGCACGCGTGTCTATGGTCGCTGACTTCAAACTACTTGCCCATACTCAACTAAAATCATACTTGGGCAAGCGAAGTTACTCTGTATACTACTAGAAAATCAATCATTCTACAATTGAGTTAATTCCCTTAGTAGATAATACATCGCCAGTTATCATGGTTATGCACTGAACGCATCGTCCGCACTTGTTTACAATCGGAACGCATCGTCCGCACTTATTTACAATCGGAACGCATCGTCCGTACTTGTTTACATTCGGAACGCATCGTCCGCACTTGTTTACATTCGGAATGCATCGTCCGCACTTGTTTACAATCGGAACGCATCGTCCCCACTTATTTACATTCGGTATACATCGTCCCCATTTGTCGGTAAGCCTTGTTTCGCCATGTTATTGGTCCCATGTTGTCTTTTTTAATTGAAGTACTTAAAAAATGTCGATTCATACCTCCGTTATCTATGCATATAACCCAAAAACAATCCAATACTAGTATGTAAAATATTGGACTGCGTGAGGCGCGTAACAGTACCAATATTTTACATATTGGATCCGTTTGAGACTTATATCTTGCTTAAATCACATACTTACGTCAATGCGAACGTTTGCGGGTTCAAGCTGGTAGTGACGTCAGTTACGTCAGTGAAACGCCATATGTTTAGAAAAAGCAGTTCGAAGGGTAGATATCTCCCTCCTAATGGAATTCGTCGAAATGAGGGAGAACGATGTGCAATGTGCACGTAGTATGATTAAATATATTGCCTACGGATACAACCCGGTGGCTATGGCGGCGCCCCAAGTCATAACCCTTCTAATGTATAGTTCATGATTAAATCGTTTACCTACCATTATTTCAAATTTAAACCAATAGTTTAGAAAATAGTACAACACTGTCATATCGCAATAGCATTAAGTACCTTGCTATAGGAGAAGACCTCTATAAGCTATACTAGCTTTCGGTTCTAATCCCTTTTCATTCATGTATCTAAATTTTGTGTAAGCTGTATATTTGTATATGCTGTATGGTTTGAAATAAACTATGTTTAAACTAACTAAACCCTCCAATTGCCGAGGCGGACACCGTACCCATTGCACTAGTGATGGAATCCACTTCAACAAAGAAAACACACACGATCCTGACACATGGCTTATCACAAACTAGTTTTAACTTACCTGCAGCGAAATCATACGAGCTAGAAATGAGGCCCGACCTGGAGCTGGGTAGCCGGAAGCGCCTCTCCACCGACTGCGTGTTAACGTTATTGACACCATTGACAACAAAACCTGAAATGCAGACACAATACATGTATAGCGATGTTGGAAAGCAAATTTCATAAAAACTAATTTTTCAAAGAAGTGAAAAATCTATTCCAGTACCATAGACAGAGGCAAATTTCAACCGAGGCATTCTAGGGGGCGGGGCATGTTCCCCTTTAATATTGTGGGGGCATAGAAGCGATTTCCTGCGTTTTCTCATTTAATGAGTTTAGACGTATAATTATGTACTGACCTTTCAACTCTCTATCAGTCAATATTTTATACAGCAAAGGGATATTTTTTGCGTTTTATTTATTTAATTTTTCATTGGTTGCTTTTCATTGGTTGCTTTTCATTGGTTGCTTTGGAAATGTTAACCGAGGCAGCTGCCTCGGTGTGCCTCAGTGTGCCTCAGTGTGGCTAATGGGCCTGTATTCTTACTACTTTGGAAAATCGATGTAGCTAGCTCTTAATATACATGTGTTGTACTTTAAAAATACTTAGTTTAATTTAGTTTAATCATATTGTATTGCTTATTTATATACAATACAATTACAAATATAAACATGGTAAATATATAAGCAAACTGATACAAATATAAACATGGTAAATATATAAGCAAACTGATACAAATATAAACATGGTAAATATATAAGCAAACTGATACAAATATAAAACATGGTAAATATATAAGCAAACTGATACAAATATAAACATGGTAAATATATAAGCAAACTGATATAAATATAAACATGGTAAATATATAAGCAAACTGATACAACTATAAACATGGTAAATATATAAGCAAACTGATACAAATATAAACATGGTAAATATATAAGCAAACTGATACAAATATAAACATGGTAAATATATAAGCAAACTGATACAAATATAAACATGGTAAATATATAAGCAAACTGATACAATATAACATGGTATATATAAGCAAACTGATACAAATATAAACATGGTAAATATATAAGCAAACTGATACAAATATAAACATGGTAAATATATAAGCAAACTGATACAAATATAAACATGGTAAATATATAAGCAAACTGATACAAATATAAACATGGTAAATATATAAGCAAACTGATACAACTGCAATGCTATGCTTATACTTGCACTAGAAGCAAATGGGTTGCTGGGCAACAAGGTTTACCAACATTAGCTAGTGCCCTCCCCAAAAAAATACTTGGTTCCACATCCATATACAAGTAGCACAATATGGGCAAATGCACAATAGATCGACATTATAAAATGCTGATAGCTAAACCAGGCTGCAGATCGCAGGTTACCATTAATTGTGATACGCATGTTGATATATTACGTCAGGGAATAATTCTGATAAGATTCAGAAAGCTGACGAAGCAGCAATCTTGTTGCCACGATGAATTGATTGGGTAGTCTGTTTCTTACGAATGTGATGTAATGTGAATAAAATAAGAGTTAGCCATCGACTAACGGAGCTGCTCCGACGGCAACGTCATATGCACGTGACACTCGTTATTATCATGTTAACCATTCCAGGAAATAATAGAACAAGGGGAGACATAGCATGGGGAGACATAGCATACAAGGAATTAGGGCCAGTAGATAAAGGAAGTTTATATTAGGCATTAACAGTGAGGACATTTAGGAATTAACTTTAGTGAAACGGATGTAATTAATATTGCGTGCGTGGCGTGCGTGCGTGCGTGCGTGCGTGCGTGCCGTGCGTGCGTGCGTTTATTTATCGTCACTATCGGTTGTCAATATGAGTCACGCCTCTTGAAGAGATTAGTCATTTTCGATTATTGGAGGGTAATGCAATGATACAGATAGAGATTATTTTCCAGAATCTCCTCTGGTTCATTTACGTGAACGATGTAAAGCACGGACACCAGTCCCATCTGAATTGTTCTTAGGGTCAGACTGGGGGATCGAACCTGCGATCACTGGATAACCTGTACAACGTGTTAACCATTGGACAACATATCCGTCTAAACAGCTAAACTGTTTACAGTGTCGTTTATAATAACGCTGTGAACGTGACCATGTGGTACAACCACAGGCACCAGACACACATTTATTTAATTTTTGTTGGCCTATGGTCATATAGTAAGTAATGTTTACTTACTATATGACCATAGGCCAAAACACAATGTGTGTGTCTGGTGCATGTGGGTACAACGGTTGGGTAAACAAAGATAACTCTGCTACATGGGAAAGACTCGCCAGAAATCGATGATTTGTGTGATACATTTAGCGGGAAAATAAAATAAAAGCACAGCCAGGATACGTCAGCCGAATATTACCTTGGCTCAGTGCGAATATACAAATGATCACAAGCAGAACTTTGGAATTGTTGCATTTTTGAAGTACTTCCGGTTTACAACTTCCGTATCCGCATAATACGTTATAATTGTCAGCATCTTTGACGTCACTTCCGGTATCCATTTCCGTATTTCCACTCACGTGATACATGTTGTTACCTTTGGCAGCCATCACTTGATGCGTCTCCCTTAATTTATTATGTGAATCTACCCCCCACAAGATGGTGTATTGCTGTTCCGAGTTTTATTATCTACCAAAAGTGCACTGGCGTACACAATATGCCCGTATATATCAAGTCATATATAGCTAAATGGATGATCAATTACGGGTCTGGTGAACTGTTGAAATCGCAGAGTAAGGCACGTTTCCACTTCCGGTTACGTGGCAATTCTTCCAATTGCATGTCGTACCAATAGAGTATGCACTTCTCTGAAAGTGAAATAAAGTAAACATGTATACTCGTATACATATACATTATGCAATACATTTACGTTTATTTATCGTCGCTACCGGTTGCCCATATGCCTCCTGAAGAGATTAGTCATTTTAGATTTTGGAGAATAGTGCAATGATACAGACAGAGACACATTCCAGAGTCTCCTCTGGTTCTTTTACGTGCACGGTGTACAACACAGCCACGAGACCTCGGTTTAACGTCCCATCTGAAAGACTGTTAATATTATTAGGGTCAGACTGGGGATCGAACCTGTGATCCCTCGTTATGGTAGTACAGTGAGTATACATATATGTGTCATTTGACTTTGCTTCATGATGATTATGTGGATTTTTGTTTAGTACGTCACATCCGCATAGGAGAACGTGCCATAGATTCACATGTTCGTGTTTACGACTGGGTCGGATACAACACGGAACTAACGATATGCATTATAACTATGTATCATATATATATTGTGTACATATTGGCCAATACCACTTGCCACAACTCATTCTTATATACCTCTTTAAAGCGACACTACATCGTATAATGTTTTCCCAAATATTTGCCTCAAAAACTGAGTATTTCAACTAATAAACAAGCGTCGTATTTTTGCGGTTTTTTGACATAACAAAATAATGTAAACATGGTCGACATACATGCGTAATACAACCTGTGTATCCCGAATAACGAGATTTATGATACAGATGTATCGTTATATCTCACATGTGTGCCTATGCATATTTATGTGTAGACTAATCTTAGTTAAATTTAGTATCTCTAAACGACAGTATCAAGCGTTTAGCATTGACTACAATGACAAAAATGTCAATTCAGGAGCGTGGATGACCGGTATATGAAATCCTACTTTCAGTTTTGAAAGTTTGTAGATCACAAACATACTGTTTATTGATTCAACATTTGTGTTCGAATGTATTCGGAAGAATGTGTAGTAGCAATGCATTTATACGTGAACAATGCAATTGTTTGGGCTTTTTGCGATGTAATGTCGCTTTAACATTAAACTAGTCTAGTATACGAACTCACAATGTTAACTTGTATTTGAATGCATAACTACAATTACAAGATTATAGCTATGATGGTCACGGGTTCGAGCCCGACTCAGACCTATCTCTTTATATGAAAAAGGCAGTTTCTTATGGAGGTGTGTGCAACAAGTACTGGTTAAACCGCTGGAGCCTGCCCCGGAAATATAAACTGCCAGGTAAACTGCCAGTGGCTGAAATGGGCAACCGGTAGCGACGTTAAATAAACTATAAACAATACATATGACATTGAACTCAAAATCGTCAGATCAGAATTCAAATGCTGATGAACTCTATATGTTACCTTGACGACAGCGAACGGGAAATGCATATCTTCTCGTGATCGCAACTGGAGACATTGCCTGTCAACGTTTCAGATATTGCTCAAGAAACACGTGGTCTTAAAGTACTGTCCTGAGGTGTCTACGAACACATGTTGATTGAGCAGACAATGACTTTAATTTCTTCCTTAGAGAACTTGGAAATGAAATATTAATTCAAGGCAAGTGAAGTTACGCAAACGATTCCAAATATCCGCAAAGAAACGAAAACTAAATGCATGTATACATAGTACGGTCGTATGAATACTCGAAATGTTTATCAACAAACGTATGCAAACATTGCTTAATGCGCATGCGTCGCTATTATGGATGTTCAAACAGTCTTAAATGTTTGCTCTGATTGAAGATAGCAAGAGTAATCCAGGGATCGCAGGTTCGATCCCACGCCTGACCCTAATAAAAATAACAGTCTTTCAGATGGGACTTTAAAACGAGGTCTCGTTGTCTGTGCTTTACACCGTGCACGTAAAAGAACCAGAGGAGACTCTGGAATTGGTCTCTGCCTGTATCATTGCACTGTCCTCCAAATATCTAAAATGACTAATCTCTTGAGGAGGCGTCGCTCATATGGGCAACCGGTTGAGACGATAAATAAACGTAAAGCATATAAAACTGTAGGAAGGTGGGGTGGGGTGGGTTTGGTATGACGAAGAGTTGTGTTGTCAATTTGGAGGTCACGTGAGAGAAAGAGGGGGAGAGAGTGAGAGAGAAGAAGAGGAGAGGAGAGGAGAGGAGAGGAGAGGAAGGAGAGGAGGAGGAGAGGAGAGGAGAGGAGAGGAGAGGAGAGGAGAGGAGAGGAGAGGAGGAGAGGAGAGGAGAGGAGAGGGAGAGGAGAGAGGAGAGGAGAGAGGAGAGGAGAGGAGAGGAGAGGAGGAGGAGAGGAGAGGAGGAGAGGAGAGGAGAGGAGAGGAGAGGAGAGGAGAGGAGGGAGAGGAGAGGAGCGGAGAGGAGAGGAGAGGGAGAGGAGAGGAGAGAGAGGAGAGGAGAGGAGAGGAGAGCGGGGAGGAGAGGAGACGAGGAGAGGAGAGGAGGGGAGGAGAGGAGAGGAGAGGAGAGGAGAGGGAGGAGAGGAAGGGGAGAGGGGGAGAGGAGAGGGAGAGGAGGAGGGGGAGAGGAGAGGAGAGGGAGAGAGGGGGAGAGGAGAGGAGAGGAGAGGGAGGAGAGGAGAGCGAGGAGAGGAGAGGAGAGGAGAGGAGAGAGAGAGGAGAGCGGGGGAGAGGAGAGGAGAGGAGAGGAGGAGAGGGAGGAGAGCGGGGGAGAGGAGGAGGGGAGAGGAGAGGAGAGGAGAGGGGAGAGCGGGGGAGAGGAGAGGGGGTGAGGAGGAGAGGAGGGAGAGGGAGAGAGGAGAGGGGAGAGGGGGAGGAGAGCGAGGAGGAGGAGAGGAGAGGAGAGGAGAGGAGAGGAGAGGAGAGGAGAGGGAGAAGAGCGGGGGAGAGGAGAGCGGGGGAGAGGAGAGGAGCGGAGAGGGAGAGGAGAGGGAGGAGAGCGGGGGAGAGGAGAGAGCGGGGGAGAGGAGAGGAGAGGAGAGGGAGAGGAGAGGGGGAGAGGAGAGAGGGGGGAGAGGAGGAGGAGAGGAGAGGAGAGGAGAGGAGAGAGAGCGGGAGAGGAGAGCGGGGGAGAGGAGAGCGGGGGAGGGAGGGAGCGGAGAGGAGAGGAGAGGGAGGAGAGCGGGGGAGAGGAGAGCGGGGGGAGGAGAGAGAGAGAGGGAGGAGGCGGGGGAGAGGAGAGCGGGGAGAGGAGAGGAGCGGAGAGGAGAGGAGAGGAGAGGAGAGGAGAGAGGGGGAGAGGAGAGGAGAGGAGCGGAGAGGAGAGGAGAGGAGAGGAGAGCGGGGGAGAGGGAGAGGAGAGGAGCAGAGAGCGGAGGGAGGGAGGGGGGGAGGGGGGGAGGGGAGGGGAGGGGAGGGGAGGGGAGGGGAGGGGAGAGGGGAGAGGGGAGAGGAGAGGATAGGAGAGAAGAGGAGAGGGAGAGGGAGAGGGCGCAGGACGTGGCGAACCGATTCGGAAAAGTTGTACTTCCAGTGTGTTATATCGCAAATAATATTAGTTTATTGACTAAAAATAAATGTTCAAATTATAATACAATAATGTGTAGTAGCATTGCTATTTGTACTTAAAATTTCAAATTTTATAATATTTTTATGCTATAAGATATAATGTCGCTTTAAGATTGAGTCAGGCTATAAAATATAATGTCGCTTTAAGATTGAGTCAGGCTATAAGATATAATGTCGCTTTAAGATTGAGTCAGGCTATAAGATATAATGTCGCTTTAAGGTTGAGTCAGGCTATAATATATAATGTCGCTTTAAGATTGAGTCAGATTTAACACTGTGCATGAGTGGTATTTAGAAGTATAGTTTTTCAACAAGATTCTATACGTCCGCCTTCGTGGTCGAGTGGTTAAGGTCGCTGACAGGGCATGTGGCGACTTGCCAGCTATTACTGGTGGAGGAAATCTCCGGGGACTTGTATACCACTGTAACCTATCATCATTGATGGTCACGGGTTCGAGCACCGCATGCAGCGATTAGTCAGTTTAGAGTTTGGAGGATAGTGCATTATACAGACAGAGACCCATTCCAGAATCTCCTCTGGTTCTTTTACGTGCACGGTGTAAAGCACTGACACGAGACCTCGGTTTAACGTCCCATCTGAAAGACTGTTAATTTTATTAGGGTCAGACGGGGGATCGAACCTGCGATCTAAAATAACTAATCTCTTCAGGAGGCGTCGCTCATATGGGCAGCCGGTAGCGACGATAAATAAACGTAAAAACACACAACACTAAAACAAAGATCAGTTGTGTTAGGAACATATCGAATAAATCCATTTGAGGCTTGCATCTTATATAACAAGATCCTACTCATTAAAATTGATAATTTCGTACATTTACGCATAGGATTTGATATAATAATCTGGCCTTTCAAAAATAGTCCAATATGTTTAAAGAGGCTTAAGAATTTAGAATTGCATTTGAATGTCGCTAACAACCCTATATATACACACACACATCGTATTATATATATTTATTTTTATTGATACATGTATATGTCAGAGAGTGTACCGGTGTATGCGCTCACCTGTTTATATTTAACCATCGACCGGATCGATAAGATATTTAAGTTATCAAGATAATACGAGCAGATGTTGCTTGAAGGTGTGTGTGTGTTTTACGTTTATTTATCGTCGCTACCGGTTGCCCATATGAGCGACGCCTCCTGAAGAGATTGGTCATTTTAGATTGTTGGAGTATAGTGCAATGATACAGACAGAGACCCATTCCAGAGTCTCCTCTGGTTCTTTTACTTACGTGCACGGTGTAAAGCACCGACACGAGACTTCGGTTTAAAACTGTTAATATTATTAGGGTCAGACTGGGGATCGACCCTGAGATCCCTGGATCACCAGTCCAGCGTGCTACCACTGGACTACAGATCCGTCTGTTGATGGGCAGGTGGACTGGAGCAAACGACCTTAAGCACTCAGCCACTGAGGCTAGGCGATAAATTGTGTAGAATTGTATGGACACATTATCTAGTTCATTAAAACAAGTATGTGTACACATATAGTCACTTCTTAATCTGTCCGATTAAAGGTTTGTGAACAAGTTTGTTTGATGTCACCAAGTTGCAAAGAAAAAGGAAGAGGTAACCGCATAAGCAAGTTGCTTTCTCCTCAATCCTACATGTATGTACATAGGAAAGAGGACACCATACAAGCAGGTTGCTTTCTCCTCAATCCTACATGTATGTACATCAATCAGGTTGCTTTCTCCTCAATCCTACATGTATGTACATCAATCAGGTTGCTTTCTCCTCAATCCTACATGTATGTACATCAATCAGGTTGCTTTCTCCTCAATCCTACATGTATGTACATCAATCAGGTTGCTTTCTCCTCAATCCTACATGTATGTACATTGGTTGTTTTTTTTGTTGTTAGTATGTATACCAGACTATGTATATTCAAAGAAATAAATAGTGTTTAAACTAAGTTGCAAAATAAGATTAAGCATAAAACTCCCCCAGCACTAGCAACTATGCATTGATCAAATCTTTGCCTGCATTCTTAGTTCTTGAAAACATTGCTTAGAAGGTGAGAGATGGAAAGTGTAAAGTGCGTCAGTCTAGAGAGTTTAATACATACAGTGTTACATGAAGCAAGACACCTTTGTTTTCCCACGCTTAGCGGTAACTGGAATGAATTTCATACAAAATTCGGTCGTTAAACAAAATTTATTATAATCACCAAAGTACGAATTTAAGGCGCTATCACTTTTTAAAAATGTGCTCGATATTGACTAGAATACTACAAACTACAGAAGACACTGTCACCACGCCTCTTTTTATTAAATCAAATATTGGTCCAACCAGGATGTTTATAAACAGACACTTGAATTAATGACTCTAGAACAATAGATTATTTATTGAAATCCATATCGACCATAAAGAATGAATTGTGTATGTCCATATTTTATACGGTTATGCTGTGGGTAACTATCTAGGGAATCTCGGGGTTTTATGTACATACTTATGCCATGCAGAAGGACACTCATTCGACATGCTTGGCCTTTGGTTTGTTTTGGTCGCGAAATTAGGTGACACATTTTTGAAAGGAAAGATAATCGGGGTGACGTTTCCAGAAGTATATATAGTCATTTATTCTTTGGAGGATAGTGCAATATACAGAAGGAGGATAGTACAACATACAGACGGATGATATTGCAATATTTACAGGAGGATAATGCGATATACAGAAGTAATATATGACAATATGCATACGTAGTATAATGCAACATACATACGGAGGATAGTGCAACATACAAAATGAGGATAGTATAACATACGGAATGAGGATAGTGCCATCACGCAGAAGGAGGATATTGCAACAGAAGGAGGGTAGTGCAATATGCAGAAGGATAATAGTGCAACATACAGAAGGAATATAGTACAACATACAGAAGGAGGATAATGCAACATACATAATGAGGACAGTGCAACATACCTAAGGAGTACAGTGCAACACACACATCAGGAGGATAGTACAATATGCAGAAGGAGGACAGTGCAACATACCTAAGGAGTACAATGTAACATACATAATGAGGATAGTGCAACATACAGAAGGAGGACAGTGCCACATACACAATGAGGACAGTGCAACATGCATACTGAGGATAATGCAACATACACATAGAGGATAGTGTAACATGCGGAATGAGGATAGTGCACCATACATATAGAGGATAGTGTAACATGCAGAAGGATGCTAGTGCAACATATATATAGAGGATATTGTGACATGCATAAGGAGGATAGTGCAACATACAAAGGATAGTGTGACATACGGAATGAGGATAGTGCAACATACATATAGAGGATAGTGTATCATGCATCAGGAGGATAGTGTAACATACATATAGAGGATAGTGTGACATGCAACAGGAGGATAGTGTAACATACATATAGCGGATAGTGTGACATTCATAAGGAGGATAGTGCAACATACGTATAGAGGATATTGTAACATGCAGAAGGAGGATAGTGCCACATACATACTGAGTATAGTGCACAATACAGACGGAGGATAGTGCAAGATGCAGGAGACTCTACAATGCCAGAAAGTATCCCTGGTTATTTTACATAGAACGTCGCACCGATATATGAGACCTCGGTGTATAGTCCCATCTAAAATACAATTAGTGACAAACCAGGGCTCGAACCTGCGATCCATGGATTCACAAGGGTATATGAGATATCTAGAGCGATTTATCTAATCACGTGTCCCCGAGGATCATAAAACATTTCTCAGATATCAAACTCGAGCGCAAATGATTGGTTGATTCTGAGAGCTACGCTCGGCAGAATCAATCAGAAGCTTCGAGATCGAGTTTAAGATTGGAACAGTTTATAACCTCCATCAATGGAGATGAAAAAATGTCAAAAATAGTGCCTATTGTTTTTATTTAAGTTTATTTAACGTAGCTACCAGTTGCCTATTTGAGCGACGGGCAGTTTACCTAACAACACCTTTCCTGGACAGGCCCCCAGCGGTTAACAAGTACTTGGTGCACCAACCTCCGTAATAAACTGCCAACTTTTTTATATAAAGAGACACAGCCTTAACAACTCGACAACATAGGCGCACTACAGTATATATATACGAAACCACAGTGGTTTGTAATATATGTTATTACGACAGGATGAGTAAGTAGTATGCACAGATACATATATCAATGTTTAAAACAATTTCCTGACGTCATATCTTTGTACATGTGTATGTTTTACATTTATTTATCGTCGCTACCAGTTGCCCATATGAGCGACGCCTCCTGAAGAGATTAGTCATTTTAGATTTTTGGAAGATAGTGCAATGATACAGACAGGGATCCATTCCAGTGTCTCCTCTGGTTGTTTTACGTGCACGGTGTAAAGCACCGACACGAGACCTCGGTTTAATGTCCCATCTGAAAGACTGTTAATTTTAATAGGGTCAGACGGGGGATCGAACCTGCCATCCCTGGATTACTAATACCAAGATACATATAGAGGAACACAGTGGCGTTATTATTATTAGCTTTACTCTGGAATGGATCTCTGTCTGTATCATTGAACTATCCTCCAACAATCTAAAATGACTAATCTCTTCACTAGGCGTCGCTCATATGGGCAACCGGTAGCGACTATACATAACCGTAAAACACACACACTTCACATTAAAGAGGGCCCTAAGGAAGATTAATCCAGAACTAATTAGGTCACCCTCTATCAATAAAGATATATATATATCTAAATAGCATGCATGTATATACAACACTTGTATCTATAACACAATTGATAAAGACCACTCGAGTTTATATGATTGAAAGACCACTCGAGTTTATATGATTGAAAGACCATTCGAGTTTATATGATTGAAAGACCACTCGAGTTTATATGATTGAAAGACCACTCGAGTTTAAATGATTGAAAGACCACTCGAGTTTATATGATTGAAAGACCACTCGAGTTTATATGATTGAAAGACCACTCGAGTTTATATGATTGAAACACCACTCGAGTTTATATGATTGAAAGAACACTCGAGTTTATATGATTGAAAGAACACTCGAGTTTATATGATTGAAAGACCACTCGAGTTTATATGATTGAAAGACCACTCGAGTTTATATGATTGAAATAACACTCGTATATGATTGAAAGACCACTCGAGTTTTATGATTGAAAGACCACTCGAGTTTATATGACTGAAAGACCACTCGAGTTTATATGATTGAAAGACCACTCGAGAGTATATGATTGAAAGACCACTCGAGTTTTAGATTGAAAGACCACTCGAGATTTAATGATTGAAGACCACTCGAGTTTATGATGAAGACCACTCGAGTTATATGATTGAAAGACACTCAAGGATTAATGATTGAAAGACCACTCGAGTTTGTATGACTGAAAGACCACTCGAGTTTAATGATGAAAGACCACTCGAGATTTATATGATTGAAAGACCACTCGAGTTTATATGATTGAAAGACCACTCGAGTTTATATGATTGAAAGACCACTCGAGTTTATATGATTGAAAGACCACTCGAGTTTATATGATTGAAAGACCACTCGAGTTTATATGATTGAAAGACCACTCGAGTTTATATGATTGAAAGACCACTCGAGACCACTCGAGTTTATATGATTGAAATACCACTCGAGTTTATATGATTGAAAGACCACTCGAGATTATATGATTGAAAGACCACTCGAGATTATATGATTGAAGAGTGTATACATGTAAAGTTTCCATTGATGTTGATGTAGTTAAGGAACGCTTATTTTATTTATTGCAAGTTCAATTGATAGACAGGGAGGGTAGAGAGAGTTAAAGGGCGATGTAGGGGGCGAGAGAGGTGGAGAAATTGGGGGATATAGGGGAGAGGGGAATTGGGGGGGGTATAGGGGAGAGAGGAATTGGGGGATATAGGGGAGAGAGGAATTGGGGGGTATAGGGGAGAGAGGAATGGGAGGTATAGGGAAGAGAGGAATGGGGGGTATAGGGGGTATAGGGGAGAGAGGAATTGGGAGGGGGTATAGGGGAGAGGAATTGGGGGGTTAGGGGAGGAGAGGAATTGTGTTCATAGTTTATACACATTTATTTTAGCTCGATTGCGAAACACGTTCTTACAACTTATATTAATCACTCTCGAGACCTCATTCCTGATGGAATCCATCGTCACGAGGGATAGAGAAGAGGCAACGTGGACGTTAAATGCCTTGCCTAAGGGGGCACGCGTAACGGCTCCAGCGGGGCTCGAACTCTGGGCCTTTCGCACCTGGGGTGAATGCGCTACCACGCAGAGAGAGAGAGAGAGAGAGAGAGAGGGGGAGAGGGAGGGTGGGAAGCGAGAGAGAGAGAGGGAGAGGGAGAGGGAGGGTGGGAAGCGAGAGAGAGAGAGAGAGAGATGGTGGGATAGAGGGTGGGGAGAGGGGTGTATGTGGAGGGAAGGGATAGGTGTGGAAGAGATATGGGATATGGAGAGTGTATTGATGAATGTATGACGTATAGCGCGTAGAAACTAGTTCGTGCACTGTTATTGCACAATTCTGTTCTATATATCTCATGTTGTTCTTGTCAACATCACAGATAGTGGGGGAAATAAACAACACATATATACCATTAACGGTTATAGGTTGGTTTGGGGGGTGGGGTATCGAATCCAATCAAATAGTATTAATTGAAGATCCAATCAATTATCTCATTAACTCTTTCACCGCCAATGTCGCATAAAAGCGACTTTGTAAAAAAAAAGTAGAGAACCCGATCGGACAGAACAGAACATGCCGTCTGATCAGGCTATATGCTGATTGCTCTTCAGACAGTGGAGCTGAAGCACCTGTCCGAATAGCAAACAACATAGATCCTGATCAGACGCGGCGTTACTGTTGTGTTTTTGTTGATATTTTTAAAACAATAAGAATGTGACATATTCCTTTAATATTAATCATTATTTCAATTAGTTTACTAGAAGTGACATGACACTGAACAACGAGAGACATCGGTCAGTTACTGCCCCTGAATACTCCCTAAAAGTAGATAGGTCCTATTAAGTGGGTTCCTCTGTTTTTATCGTTGTTTCCTATACAAGGGGTTACCCTCTAGAGATCTCAATGAGAGACATCGATCAGTTACTGCCCCTGAATACTCCCTAACAGTAGATAGGTCCTATTAAGTGTTTTACTCTGTTTTTATCGTTGTTTCCTTTGCACAACATGCTAGCAATTGTATTCCACTATCGCTTCTTATGATTATTAAATTACTATATCTCGACAGATCTCCTACAGTATATGCAATGGGTACTTATTTGTAATATAATGTTATCACGTAACACGATTTTGATAAAATCACAATTATCATACCGCAACATCTGGTTAGGGAACAACAGTAAACACCAAGGATTCAAACTAAAGGGATCCACTCACATTTTGGAATAAGTCATACTTAGAAAATTACAGATGTCTCTCATTGACCAAAGTATAGGCCCCACCCCACACTCTCTAACTTGAAAGCCTGGAGTCGTCCCCGTTTAGTGTTGTTTTCCGGTGTCTTAAGTAGATGTGTGTTTTACGTTTATTTATCGTCGCTACCGGTTGCCTACATGAGCGACGCCTCCTGAAGAGATTAGTCATTTTAGATTTTTGGAGAATAGTGCAATGATACAGACAGAGACCCATTCCAGAGTCTCCTCTGGTTCTTTTACGTGCACGGTGTACAGCACCGACACGAGACATCGGTTTAAAGTCCAATCTGAAAGACTAATTTTATTAGTGTCAGACGGGGGGTCGAACCTGCGATCCCTGGATTACAAGTCCAGCGTGTTACCACTGTACTACAGATCCGTCTGTCTTAAGTAGATAATAGAGCGACTGTGCTTTATACGAGCACACACACACACCACACCACACCACAACACCACAACACAACACACACCCAAACCCACCCACCCATTTAACAAACCAATGCAACCCGGGTTCGATCCCCGGACCGGGAAGTATGTGAGATGGTACGGTGGTCGCCAGATCGGACAGGTGGGTTTTCCCCTCCCCGGGTACTCTGGTTTCCTCCCACACGAATGATCACATTTACGCTTACATCAGCGCCAACGAGAGTGATTAATATAAGTTGCTAGAACTTGCTTCGCAATCCTTGTAAAATAAATAAAGTCTAAAGTTTAAACAAACCTGCTGATCATCCTATATTCACTACAGAAATGTTCTCGAACGGAACGAGGTCGTGTACATAAAACAAGTATGCGTCAATCAAGTGTGACACTCGTGTTTGGCCTATTGCAAAAGTAAAGTGTCCCTCGGTCACGACTTCAGTTTGCCTATTTGCCCTCAATACTTCATTGGTAACACATGCGTAATACTTCAATTCTTACTATGCACGAAAACAAATACATTGTATGTACAGAACTGGACAATAAAAAGCTTGAATCCTGTTATAAATATATACTATCTACTACTAGCGGATTTTCAATACGTGTATTGCATTTAAAGGCAGGTTACTTGATATCTAGGCCATACATGTATACACGAGTATGTGTAAATGTGTGGAGAAGATGTAATTGTTTTGTAAATTATGACAAAATAAAATAGTTAAGTGAATGGCTATTCATACGTGAATACTAATTTCAAACTGAATTAGCAAGGCTCTAAATAAAATAATTTAATTAAAGCGACATTACATCGCAAAAATCAAATACAATTTGTTCACGTATAAATGCATAGCTACTACACATTCTTCTGAATACATTCGAACACTAACATTGAATCAATAAACAGTGTTTTTTTTTGGTATACAAACTTTCAAAGTGAAAGTAGAATTTCATATAACGGGCATCCGCGCGCCTCAATTGACGTTTGTTTGTCATTGGAGTCAATATTACACACGCGATTCTTTCGATTAGAGATCATTTAACTAAGAGTAGTCTACAAATAAATATGCATAGGCACACATGTGAGATAGCACGGTAAATATATACCATACCTCGTGTTATTCAGGATAAACGCGTTGTATTACGCATGAATGTCGACCATATTTTCATTATTTTGCTATGTCAACAAACCGCGTATTTTTGTTTGTTTATTTGTTGAAATACTCAGTGTTTGAGGCAAATATTTAGAAAAGAATTATACCATATAATAGCAAATTACATTCTGCAGACATTTGAGTTTTCACAGATGTAGTGTCGCTTTAATGATATGAGTTTTGGACCGAATATGACATATAACCACTAGTCCCCCAAGTGTGGCTGTGACCTCAGGCTTGGGTGGACATTGTTGGAACATGGGTTGTGCACATTGTTGGAACATGGGTTGTGCACATTGTTGGAACATGGGTTGTGCACATTGTTGGAACATGGGTTCAGCACATTGTTGGAACATGGATTCTTGTTGGAACTTGGGTTCTGCACATTGTTGGAACATGGGTTGTGCACATTGTTGGAACATAGGTTGTGCACATTGTTGGAACATGGGTTGTGCACATTGTTGGATCATGGGTTGTGCACATTGTTGGAACATGGGTTGTGCCATGTTGGACAGGTCTGAATTGTTGGAACATGGTTGTGCACAGTTGGAACATGGGTTCTTGTTGGAACATGGGTTCTTGTTGGAACATGGGTTGTGCACATTGTTGAAACATGGGTTGTGCACATTGTTGGAACATGGGTTCTTGTTGGAACATGGGTTGTGCACATTGTTGGAACATGGGTTGTGCACATTGTTGAAACATGGGTTGTGCACATTGTTGGAACATGGGTTGTGCACATTGTTGGAACATGGGTTCTGCACATTGTTGGAACATGGGTTCTGCACATTGTTGAAACATGGGTTCTGCACATTGTTGTGGAGATATAGCCTGGGTTCCAGTATGTCGATTAATCACCTCTAGCAACATTATCAGAACCTCAATACGGATCAATTAATGGCCTCGGTGTTAAAAAATATATCAACGCCTGTTCCCAGGCTAGTTAGTGCGAACAGTTGACACAGTTACAATGAAATACTTGCATGCGTTTAGAAGATCTGGACGGGACAAGAAACTGACGAATGGGTACAGAACTGGCTACGCCATTGCCCTCTCCTTTTCTTAGCCACACAAGAACATTTACAACCACACAAGAGCATTTAAAAGAGCATTTATAGCCACAAAATAGCATTTATAGCCACACAAGAGCATTTAAAGCCACACAAGAGCATTTATAACCACACAAGAACATTTATGTTGTTTTTTATTTTTACCTTTTTTTTTTTTTAGGAAGGCTATTATAGATGTACATATATTTACAGCTAGCACAGAGAACAATACATATTATAGATGTACATATATTTACAGCTAGCACAGAGAACAATACATATTATAGATGTACATATATTTACAGCTAGCACAGAGAACAATACATATTATAGATGTACATATATTTACAGCTAGCACAGAGAACAATACATATTATAGATGTACATATATTTACAGCTAGCACAGAGAACAATACATATTATAGATGTACATATATTTACAGCTAGCACAGAGAACAATACATATTATGCATTCATCTAACATTCCATTGAATATACATGGTAGTAGTAGTAGTATATTAAAACTGTATTTAAGTACTATGGATATACTAGTCTGTTCCCGGGCATAATTTACAATGCCTTACCATATGGGTTTTTAAATTTGTTTTAGACCATTGTAGACATACGCGTAACAAATAACTTTTTTGACGTTGTTAAAGGCCCAATGTCATTTAAAAGGGGGGGGGAATTAATAAAAAACAAACAAAATATACAACACAGGGAACATAACGGTTGTGGGTCTAAGCATTCATACATGTGTATATATATCATCTGACTCATTTTGGTTTCTGGCTCTCTCTGGTAAAAACTGCAACATTATTCTGTGGATAAAACAGCGAAGATATTCCATATTTTTTCAAATGTGTCTATTGACAAAGATTTCTTAGATTGATATTTTGCAGTATGTATAAGCATTGAAACCTGTTGTTTTAAGGCCTGCAAGTTTGGAACGGAAGTTTTCATTTTGCTTTGGTATATGTGGTATTTTGCTGTTAGTATTATGCAGTTTAAGGCAGTTTGGAGTTCTTTATTTCCAAATATTATATCTGTGTTAGTCCAATTGATATTCATGTTATTACATTTTCCATTTATCCAAGTTTTTATGTTTTGCCAGAAAGTTTGCACGATTTCACAATGCCAGAACAAATGCACTAGAGTTTCTGGTTGCTGATTACAAAAATTACAAAGATTGTCAATTCTCAGTCCCATTTTTGACAACAGATAATTTGTTCCAAGAATTCTATGGTTTATCCTAAACTGGAACCATTGCAACTTGGAGTCCATGGTGACTTTAAATGGTAGGTTATATATTTTTCCCCAATTAAAATCGTTATTTAGGTTGAGATCATTCATCCATTTTCTTCTTGAGTTTGGTATGGTTGGTTTCCCTAAAATTGAGTCATATATATTTCTACACCCCTTCTCACTACTATTTATTAGTTTTACCGTAAAAGGCTGAATTGGGTTTGTTTGTTTTATTGCATAATGTGCAAATCTGAATCTGTCTGATACTTCTCTTAATGAGTGGAGTATGTTCTCGTATTGCAAAGTTTGTTTGAACTGCAAATACCTCCATGAAAATGTTGTAAGTATAAAAATTCCCATTCCTATCCATTAAATCGTTAACCGTCACTACTCCTTTTTCCAAGTACCTTTTATAGAAAAAACTAGTCCCTCCAATTTTAAACTTATGATTATACCAAATAGGCAGGGACAGACATTCCTGCCATGAAGCAGGTTCCCTGACATTTGAAAGAGTTATGTAACCTTTAAAGACATCATTCCAGAAAACATTTTGTATAGTATTAATCTTACGCTTAACATAATCGCTACCAAAAGTAATAAACCTCGCTATAAATGGACATAATTCCTTTACAAGAACAAAGTATTTTGCTTTTTTTTTCCAATACCGTCTAAGCCACGTTACTTTTGAAGCGATCATGAATTTTTCAAGGTCAATCATTCTTATGCCTCCTTTATCATAATCTTGTATAATATTATTTCTTTTAACTTTGTCTGGACCGTTATTCCACAAAAAATTATAGAATATACTTTGTATTTGCTTAATAATATCTGCCCTTGGATTAGGCAAACTAATGATTAAATGGTTAAGCTTTGATAAAGCTAGTGTTTTGATAACTACATTTTTACCAATGGGAGTAACTATCCTTCTTGACCATTGAAAGAACAGCTTCTTTATTTCTTTTATCTTATTTGCATAATTGATATTGACAATATTATTTAAATTAGTTGTGAAAGTTATACCAAGTAGTTTAAAGTTACCATGTTCCCAGTTGATGCCTAAATCAGAACACATGTTATTATCACTATTTTTCATTGAGCCTATCCAAACTGCCTTTGTTTTATCTATATTTAGATTTAACCCTGAAATGTTTGCATAAAATGTTAACACCGCTATAGTGTTCCTTCGTGATTTTTCCGTTCCATCCAGAAGTAATGATGTATCATCAGCATATTGTGAAACTAAAAATTCTGTTGTATCTACTTTGATCCCAGTTATATTTTCATTCTGTTTAATTAGTAAAGCCAATATTTCAGCGCATAATATAGAGATATGGGGACAGGGGGTCTCCCTGGCGGCAGCCGCGATGTATATTGAACCAGTCTGAGAGGTGACCATTTACGGTGACACATGATTTTATATCATTGTAAAACAACTTGATCCATTTTTTAAAGTTTTCACCGAAATTGAAGAAATCTAAAACCTTGTACATAAATGTCCATGACACTGAATCAAACGCTGTTGCAAAATCTATAAGAAGGATCATTCCTGGACATTGCTGTTTTTCCATATAGAACATAACGTCATAAATTAATCTTATATTATCTCCAATAAATCGACCAGGTAAAAATCCACTCTGATCTTCACTAATAATTTTTTGTAATACTAATTTTAGACGGGATGCAATGACAGAAGATGCTATTTTATAAGAAACATTTAATAATGAGATAGGACGCCAATTTTTTAGCAATAACTTGTCTTTATCTCCTTTCGGAATACAAGTTATGATTCCTTCTTTTTGAGTTATAGACAGTTCACCCGTTTCGAAAGCTTGATTTATAGATCTGACTAAGAAGTATCCTATGTCATTCCAAAAGAATTTATAGAAGGCGGCAGTAAAACCACAGCTACCTGGTGAAGAGAAATTTGGCATTTTTTTTAAGGCTTACTAGCATTTCATCATATGTAACGTTTGACTCAATAATTTCCTTTTCTTCTTCGGATAGTTTTACTATATTGTTATTCTTAATCAAATTATTTAGATCAATATCTTCGGTTTCTCTATGTGAGTACAATATTTTATAATAATTCATAGTTTCATTTATAATATCCGTTTGCTTATTTAACAGGGTTCCTACACCGGAGTACAATTTGTTCATCATCTTTGATACATAATTTCTATTTTCTAAGTTACAGAAGTAGTTGGGAGGGTTTCTCGCCTTCGAAAATCCACTTTACTCTTGATCGTATAAGTTTACCATCAAGTTTCTTTTTTCTCAGTTCATTATTTTTTTGTTCTAATAAATGTATGTCCAAATTGTTCTGTTTTTCAATTATTTCTATTTCTTTTAAAATTTCTTCTTGTCTATTACGTTCCTGCTTCTTTTTATATGATGCGAATGAAATAGTGTTTCCTCTTATTTCCATCATTAGTTTCGAAAAAAAGTTGATCATTGATAACAAATTAAATATCTTTAACAGGAATATTTTCTAATGACAGATCTACTACTTGCTGTTCTGAAGCATATTGTTCCCTAACTTGCTTTATTTTTTCTTTAATTTGTTGTACATAATTGATATATTTTAGTAAAGAATTGTTAAACTTCCAATAAGATGTTCCTCTTTGAAATTTCCCCACTTCCAAACATAACGTTATCATTGAGTGGTCTGTCCTATAACCTGGAGTAATTGATGTACATTTATAGCCACACAAGAACATTTATAACCACACACGAGCATTTATAGCCACACAAGAACATTTATAACCACACAAGAGCATTTATAACCACACAAGAACATTTATAACCACACAAGAGCATTTATAACCACACAAGAGCATTTATAACCACACAAGAGCATTTATAGCCACACAAGAGCATTTATAACCACACAAGAGCATTTATAACCACACAAGAACATTTATAACCACACAAGAGCATTTATAACCACACAAGAGCATTTATAGCCACACAAGAGCATTTATAACCACACAAGAACATTTATAGCCACACAAGAACATTCATAGCCACACAAGAGCATTTATAGCCACATAAGAGCTAAATCTAGACCACTAGACCAAATGTTCTCTTAACCACATAGGTACCCTCGTGTGCACGGACGGATATATATAGTTCTCATATACTACGTATGTACTCAATGTGACATTTCATCTGTGAATAGCAAGCTTAGACTCAATTTGGTATCATTTGGAAAAAAACATCTCTTAACCCATTCAACACCAACGAGAGCCGCCTCATCTGGATCTACACATTTTGTGAGCCTATTTAGAGGTCTGTAGTATTGAGAGAGTTAACTATCTAACTAGAACGTCTAAAATGTACATTTTGTAATGCATCAAGAGTGTACCATTTACATTATAGTATTCGAAATCTGACTGGGGGGATACACCCAGACTACTCTAGCAGGACCACAACTCTGGTAATCAATTTACACAGACGGATCTGTAGTCCAGTGGTAACACGCTGAACTGGTAATCCAGGGATCGCAGGTTCGATCCCCCCGTCTGACCCTAATAAAATTAACAGTCTTTCAGATGGGACGTTAAACCGAGGTCTCGTGGCGATGCTTTACACTGTGCACGTACAAGAACCAGGGGAGACTCTGGAATGGGTCTCTGTCTGTATCATTGCACTATCTTCCGAAAATCTAAAATAACTAATCTCTTCAGGTGTCGCTCATATGGGTAACCGGTAGCGACGATAAATAAACGTAAAATCACAAAATACGCCTATGCAATACGATACTACTTACATGTACGACGATAAATAAACGTAAAATCACAAAATACGCCTATGCAATACGATACTACTTACATGTACGACGATAAATAAACGTAAAATCACAAAATACGCCTATGCAATACGATACTACTTACATGTACGACGATAAATAAACGTAAAATCACAAAATACACCTATGCAATACGATACTACTTACATGTATGACGATAAATAAACGTAAAATCACAAAATACGCCTATGCAATACGATACTACTTACATGTATGACGATAAATAAACGTAAAACACACACGTAATCAATGGATAGCTGGGGCGGGGGGGGTCCCACTATGAATACGTAACTGCATTATTTGGCTATAGCGAAGGGAATGATGCCAAAATATAACCCAGGGTAACAATATCTCCCCTTACTAAAGAGCAAAACAATTGTTGAGCCCGGACCAAGTGGTACGGCATGGTACGGGAGTTAAACACTCTCTCTTCCAACAGTGCCTCCTCCTGAACACATGCATGTAAATTGTGGCTATAATAGCCTATTTCTATTTGACTGCCTCCTTGGTTGAGTGGTAAGGTCGCTGACTTGCATACCACTGTAACCTATCATCACTGAGGGTCACAGGTTCGAGCCCTGCTCAGGCCGTGTCTCTTTATATGAAAATGTTGGCAGTTTCTTATGGAGGTTGGTGCACAAAGTACTGGTTAACAGCTGGAGCCTGCCCAGGAAAGGTGTTGTTAGGTAAACTGCCCATTGCTGAAATGGGCAACCACTAGTGACGTTAAATAAACTTCAATTAAAAAAAATGTATACACATGTTTAGGAGGAAGCCATGTTGGAAGAGAGTGATTAACTCCCGTACCGTGCCGTACCACTTGGTCCAGGCACAACGCAATCACTAACACAGGATTATAGAAATATATATTTATTTGAACAAAAGTGTAAAAATCACAGACAAAATGGAGTCATAACAAATCATAAAAGTAGTCGAGCCCCTGCCCAATCTCCCATATAGATATTCCTACGCCGAGATCAGATGCAAGCTGCAGTCGTTCCTGGATGGATTTCAGTGTCGGGTAAAATACCGTATGTTTGCTATTACCATTTCTGTAAATATACAAACATAAAAACAGACAGTTAACTTGTGTGTATTTGTTGAAACAATTTTAGGATCGAAACCAGAGCAGTTATTTAACCCATTCAACACCAAGTAACTCACATGGACTGGTCCACGATATTCATAAACCAATAAATGAATCAGAAAATCACATTTGGACAAGTTCATTTATCAAAATGGGTAATTATGTCTAGAAATAGCCATATCACTGACAAAAAGTGCAGATCCTGATGAGACGGCTCGTCACGAGCCGGCTCATCTGGATCTACACTTTTTGTAAGCCTATTTAGAGGTCTGTGGTGTTGAAAGGGTTAAAGTGGCTACCAGATAGGATTACATATATTATTACAGGCTACATCCGCTATGTCAAAGTTATGTCGGATCCTCCGGCTACCCCTGTCGGATCCTCCGGCTACCCCAAAGTCGGATCACATCCCGTTTCAGATACTATCATTTTACATATAACTGGCTCCCTTTATATCGAATTACATTAAGTCAAACTTCGGTTATGCAAAGTATTTTGTTTGGTCTGACAGAATTCGACATAACGGATGTAGACTGTACTTAGTTTCCAGTAAACAGTGTTGTTTTATGGCAATACATGTATAGTAAACTGAAAGTACGAATTTTCTGAATCAGACTTTAGTTTATACAAATTTATTTTAGCTCGATTGCGAAACAAGTTATTTCAACTTATATTAATCACTCTCGAGACCTCATTCCTGATGGAATCCATCGCCACAAGGGACAGAGAAGAGGCAACGTGTAATTTAAATGAATCGGATTGCATGTTTGCATATGTTTGTTGATTAGTAATTTGTAAGTCAGGTGTATCAAGCGAAGACGTGTTTGTAAGTCAGGTGTATAAAGCGAAGACATGTTTGTAAGTCAGGTGTATAAAGCGAAGACGTGTTTGTAAGTCAGGTGTATAAAGCGAAGACATGTTTGTAAGTCAGGTGTATAAAGCGAAGACATGTTTGTAAGTCAGGTGTATAAAGCGAAGACGTGTTTGTAAGTCAGGTGTATAAAGCGAAGACATGTGTGTAAGTCAGGTGTATAAAGCGAAGACATGTTTGTAAGTCAGGTGTATAAAGCGAAGACTTTTTTGTAAGTCAGGTGTATAAAGCGAAGACTTTTTTGTAAGTCAGGTGTATAAAGCGAAGACTTTTTTGTAAGTCAGGTGTATAAAGCGAAGACATGTTTGTAAGTCAGGTGTATAAAGCGAAGACTTTTTTGTAAGTCAGGTGTATAAAGCGAAGACATGTGTGTAAGTCAGGTGTATAAAGCGAAGACATGTTTGTAAGTCAGGTGTATAAAGCGAAGACATGTGTGTAAGTTAGGTGTATAAAGCGAAGACATGTTTGTAAGTCAGGTGTATAAAGCGAAGACATGTGTGTAAGTCAGGTGTATAAAGTGAAGACATGTTTGAAAGTCAGGTGTATAAAGCGAAGATGTGTTTGTAAGTCAGGTGTATAAAGCGAAGACATGTTTGTAAGTCAGGTGTATAAAGCGAAGACTTTTTTGTAAGTCAGGTGTATAAAGCGAAGACATGTTTGTAAGTCAGGTGTATAAAGCAAAGACTTTTTTGTAAGTCAGGTGTATAAAGCGAAGACTTTTTTGTAAGTCAGGTGTATAAAGCGAAGACATGTTTGTAAGTCAGGTGTATAAAGCGAAGACTTTTTTGTAAGTCAGGTGTATAAAGCGAAGACATGTTTGTAAGTCAGGTGTATAAAGCGAAGACATGTTTGTAAGTCAGGTGTATAAAGCGAAGACTTTTTTGTAAGTCAGGTGTATAAAGCGAAGACATGTTTGTAAGTCAGGTGTATAAAGCGAAGACTTTTTTGTAAGTCAGGTGTATAAAGCGAAGACATGTTTGTAAGTCAGGTGTATAAAGTGAAGACTTTTTTTGTAAGTCAGGTGTATAAAGCGAAGACATGTTTGTAAGTCAGGTGTATAAAGCGAAGACTTTTTTGTAAGTCAGGTGTATAAAGCGAAGACGTATTTGTAAGTCAGGTGTATCAAGCGAAGACGTGTTTGTAAGTCAGGTGTATAAAGCGAAGACATGTGTGTAAGTCAGGTGTATAAAGCAGACATGTTTGTAAGTCAGGTGTATAAAGCGAAGACGTGTTTGTAAGTCAGGTGTATAAAGCGAAGACTTTTTTGTAAGTCAGGTGTATAAAGCGAAGCCGTATTTGTAAGTCAGGTGTATAAAGCGAAGACATGTTTGTAAGTCAGGTGTATAAAGCGAAGACGTGTTTGTAAGTCAGGTGTATAAAGCGAAGACTTTTTTGTAAGTCAGGTGTATAAAGCGAAGACGTATTTGTAAGTCAGGTGTATAAAGCGAAGACATGTTTGTAAGTCAGGTGTATAAAGCGAAGACGTATTTGTAAGTCAGGTGTATAAAGCGAAGACGTGTTTGTAAGTCAGGTGTATCAATAATATATACTTAAGGACAAAACTTTTGCGACGATATTTTTTATATCAGCAATTAAAGTCAATAACAAACAGTATAACATTGAATAGTATCTGCCTTGCTTACAGACATATCCACATTACAAAGCTATCTCCCTAACGAGAGGTCTGTAATATATAATATATCTCTCTAATCTGTAATATGTCTCTCTTAAACAGAATAGTATATCTCTTTGCGATAGCATAGATATCAAGCTATTGAATAAGTAATATACCACTGTAACTTATCATCACTGATGGTCACGGGTTCGAGCCCCGCTCAGACCGTGTCTCATTTATATGAAAAAGTTGGCAGTTTCTTACGGAGGTTGGTGCACCCAAGTACCGGTTAACCGCTGAAGCCTGCCCAGGAAAGGTGTTGTTAGGTAAACTGCCCGCCGGCGATATAGCCCGAAATGGTGCTGATGCAGGCGTAAAACCCGAAATATAACAATGTTATAAGATATGAAGCTATTGAATAAGTAGTAATGCAGCTTGTCCTATATATCTATGAAATGACAAAAGTTTAAGTCAGATGTAATTCAATTAGTCAAACTTGTTAATGTAATGTCGCTTTAAAGAAAAGTGGCTTAATAGCAATATGCAAACAGAACCTACTAGGACACAAAGTTTTGAACGGTAATTTTTATATCAGCAATTAAACTCAATAGTAAATAGTAAAACGTGTTGATTAGTAATTCAATTAGTCAAACTTTGCCATGTAATGTCGCTTTAAAGAAACATGGCTGAATAGCCATATGCAAACAGAACCTACAGAACCTACTTGTAGTGAAAGGAATGCTCTGCTATTGTATCATCCCATTGCATCTTTGGTTTGTATTTCTTCAGAAGCTCGATATATCTACAGAAAAATAGTAGTCTTTGATATACAGTCAAACCTGCATTAAGCAGCCAACCAACCGAATCACAGAAAGTGGATGGTTAGCACAGGTGGCTGCTTAATAGAGGTCAAATGTATAATAAAACAACATATTGGGAATTTAGAAAGTGGCTGCTTAATACAGGTTGGCTGCTTAAGAGAGGTCAAATGTATAATAAAACAACATATTGGGAATCTAGAAAGTGGCTGCTTAATACAGGTTAGCTGCTTAAGAGAGGTCAAATGTATAATAAAACAACATATTGGGAATCTAGAAAGTGGCTGCTTAATACAGGTTAGCTGCTTAAGAGAGGTGACCACTAATACAGGCTTGACTGTACACAACACAAGTTACAGTCCGAACAATGAGCCACCTCGCTGGCTGTTCTATTACCTCCCTTGGCAGATAAAGTCTGATTTATCACGAAATGCATAGCGGTCCTTTCAGTTGGAAAGCTTTGCTTTTACTGTTCTTCCCAGATGTTGCGGTACGATATTCACACCGAGACCCCATTCCTGATGGAATCCATCGCCACTAGGGAGAGAGAAGAGGCATGTGCAATTTAAATGCCTTGCCTAAGGGCACAATCGTAACGTCTCCAGCGGGGCGCAAACTCTGGGCCGTTCGCACCTGAAGCGAGCGTGCTATGTGTGTTTTACGTTTATTTATCGTCGCTACCGGTTGCCCATATGAGCAACGCCTCCTAAAGAGATTAGTCATTTTAGATTTTTGGAGGATAGTGCAATGATACAAATCTCCTCTGGTTCTTTTACGTGCACGGTGTAAAGCACCGACACGAGACCTCGGTTTAACGTCCCATCTGAAAGACTGTTAATTTTATTAGGGTCAGACGGGGGATCGATCCTGCGATCCCTGGATTACCAGTCCAACGTATTAACCACTGGACTACAGATCCGCGCTATCACTGCGCTATCACCACCCTATCACCGCCCGATCACCGCGCTATCACCGCGCTATCGCTGTGATAGCGCTATTACAGCCCTATCACCGCCCGATCACCGCGCTATCACAGCCCTATCACCGCGCTATCACAGCCCTATCACCGCCCTATCACCGCACTATCACAGCCCTATCACCGCCCGATCACAGCCCTATCACAGCGCTATCACAGCCCTATCACCGCGCTATCACAGCCCTATCACCGCCCTATCACCGCACTATCACAGCCCTATCACCGCCCGATCACAGCCCTATCACAGCGCTATCACAGCCCTATCACCGCGCTATCACAGCCCTATCACCGCCCGATCACCGCGCTATCACCGCCCTATCACAGCCCTATCACCGCCCGATCACCGCCCTATCACAGCCCTATCACTGCGCTATCACCACCCTATCACCGCGCTATCACTGCGCTATCACTGCGCTATCACCGCGCTATCACCACCCTATCACCGCGCTATCACCACCCTATCACCGCGCTATCACAGCGCTATCACCGCGCTATCACGCGCTATCACAGCCCTATCACCGCGCTATCACGCGCTATCACAGCCCTATCACTGCCTATCACCGCCCGATCACCACCCTATCACCGCCGATCACCACCCTATCACCGCGCTATCACGCGCTATCACCACGCTATCACCGTGCTATCACAGCGCTATCACAGCGCTATCACAGCCTGATCACCGCGCTATCACCACCCTATCACCGCGCTATCACTGCGCTAACACCGCGCTATCACCGCGCTATCACCGCGTTATCACCGCGCTATCACCACCCTATCACCGCGCTATCACAGCGTTATCACCGCGCTATCACCACCCTATCACCGCGCTATCACTGCGCTATCACTGCGCTATCACCGCGCTATCACAGCGCTATCACCGCGCTATCACCGCCTATCACCGCCCTATCACCGCCCGATCACCACCCTATCACCGCGCTATCACAGCCCTATCACCGCGCTATCACTGCGCTATCACCACGTGCTATCACAGCGCTATCACCCCTATCACCGCGCTATCCCACCCTATCACCGCCCGATCACCACCCTATCACCGCGCTATCACCACCCTATCACCGCGCTATCACAGCGCTATCACCGCCCTATCACCACCCTATCACCGCGCTATCACCACCCTATCACCGCGCTATCACAGCGCTATCACCGCGCTATCACAACCCTATCACCGCGCTATCACACCCTATCACCGCGCTATCACAGCGCTATCACCGCGCTATCACAGCCCTATCACCGCGCTATCACAGCCCTATCACTGCGCTATCACCGCCCGATCACCGAGCTATCACCGCCCTATCACCGCCCGATCACCGCCCTATCACTGCGCTATCACCACCCTATCACCGCGCTATCACCGCCCTATCACTGCGCTATCACCACCCTATCACTGCGCTATCACCACCCTATCACCGCGCTATCACTGCGCTATCACCGCCCGATCACCGTGCTATCACCGCGCTATCACCGCGCTATCATGACTATATGCAGCACACGGAGATATTTCTAAGAGAATGATTAGAACTAAACAGATATTAAAGAAATTCTCATAAGATAAAATAAACAAAAACAATTTCCAATGTGGACAAAATCAAACAAAAAATGTCATCTGTTTTTCCATTAAAATTTCTAGTTGCAGCAGACGAGGATCTTCAGATGCCGTGGTGTTGATTAGTACTTGATACAATGTGCGCAACATTAAACACAACACGTATCTTCTATATAATTACATTATAATTCAACGTTTCGGCTTGCGCCTTCATCAGGTGTCTGCTATATAATTACATTATAATTCAACGTTTCGGCTTGCGCCTTCATCAGGTGTCTGCTATATAATTACATTATAATTCAACGTTTCGGCTTGCGCCTTCATCAGGTGTCTGCTATATAATTACATTATAATTCAACGTTTCGGCTTGCGCCTTCATCAGGTGTCTGCTATATAATTACATTATAATTCAACGTTTCGGCTTGCGCCTTCATCAGGTGTCTGCTATATAATTACATTATAATTCAACGTTTCGGCTTGCGCCTTCATCAGGAATTAAAACAATAAAGAATACAACGCACGTGACGTCTAACTAATAACGACGTCGCGTCATTTAGCGGAAAAATGCTGACAAGTTTTATATTAACAGAATACACCATTGGATAATGACTACCGGGTACCTATTCACAATTTCCTATAGCGAATTATATAAAAAATGCTTTCCAATGAATATCAGAGTTTTTTCAGTGAAAGAAAACACCATCTTACACCGATTTGAAACAGTGAAAGATGGCAGTTTCTCATCCACTGGTTGCGCTTCGTATTCCTGCGCAGTTAGATGCACTTTTGTGTTTTAGTTATTTTCTGACTATCGTGAACAGTTAATTATTAAGTAATATATTCTAATGAATTTGTTTTGTCTGTAGTTTTTAATTTTGACAGCAAACAGAAACTAACAAGTGGTTGTGTGGTTGTGTCACGTAGTGCAATGAGGCTCCAGACAGGGGCAGTTATAATGAATAAAATCTGAAAACAAATATTATGTTAGCCAAAGTAATTGGAAATCATAAAATTAAAAGAATATTTGTGTTTATTAGTGTACGAACGTTATCCGTGGCTAACGTTACTCGTGGCTAATGTTACTCGTGGCTAATGTTACTCGTGGCTAATGTTACTCGTGGCTAACGTTACTCGTGGCTAACGTTACTCCTGGCTAATGTTACTCCTGGCTAATGTTACTCCTGGCTAACGTTACTCGTGGCTAACGTTACTCCTGGCTAATGTTACTCGTGGCTAATGTTACTCCTGGCTAACGTTACTCGTGGCTAACGTTACTCGTGGCTAACGTTACTCATGGCTAACGTTACTCGTGGCTAATGTTACTCGTGGCTAATGTTACTCGTGGCTAATGTTACTCGTGGCTAACGTTACTCGTGGCTAACGTTACTCCTGGCTAATGTTACTCCTGGCTAATGTTACTCCTGGCTAACGTTACTCGTGGCTAACGTTACTCCTGGCTAATGTTACTCTTGGCTAATGTTACTCGTGGCTAATGTTATTCGTGGCTAACGTTACTCGTGGAAATACAAATTTCGGTGACAACTCGATGAAATAAAATCCTATCTTACACTAATAAACACACTCAATGTCCTCAATGTCCTTAATGTACTCAATGTCCTCAATGTCCTCAATGTCCTCAATGTCCTCAATGTCCTCAATGTCCCTACTTGTTTCCTAATATAGCTTCTCCTTACACTAATAAACACACATATCCTCAATGTCCTCAATGTCCCTACTTGTTTCCTAATATAGCTTCTCCTTACACTAATAAACACACATATCCTCAATGTCCTCAATGTCCCTACTTGTTTCCTAATATAGCTTCTCCTGACCCTGATCCATAGTCGTTGCCATAGAAATTGAGGCCGAGTAGTATCTTGGATCTGTACGGTGAGGTTGATGTGGGATCTAGCATCGATACACACTGCTTTACCCAGAGCAGCGGGCTGTTTGGACCAGGTCTAAATAAATACAAATTACAGTATTTACTCTTTATTTTGAAATGTAATATGGACTAATTTATAAAGATATTTACTTCTCATCAAAATATGTGATATGAAAACAAAACGTTCACATTGATAAATGTTCGCCACAGTTTTTCAATGTTAGCTCCTTGTTGCTTGTTGCTTAGTTTATTCTTTTTTTATTTTACAACGATTGCGAAGCAAGTTTTAACAACATATATTAATTACTCTCGTTGGCGCGGATGAAAGCGTATATGTGGTCATTCGTGTGGGAGGAAACCGGAGTACCCGGAGAAAACCCACCTGTCCGATCTGGCGACAATTGTACCATCTCACATACTTCCCGGTCCGAGGATCGAACCCAGATTGCATTGGTGAGAAGCGAGCGCGCTAACCACTGCGCTAATCGGACTAGCACCTAGTGTGAATATGTTATTTAAAAGGAACTAGTTACAATATGCCTTTTTCTGGTTTGATACGGGCACGTGGCCCTATCAAGCCAGCAAACGTAGACTAGAAAACACAGCGTATCAACCTGGGTAGTAGACAGTATTGTGGTAGACAAATAACGGCAACAACTCTTATCTTCTTAAAGGATACATATCCAGACAACAGCAGAAAATTAATATACATGTCTGTGCTGGAGTAAATTGGAGCAAAGTAGCTGTATGGAAACTAAGACGATGATTTTGGAGACTCCTTACAATTCCCTGTAAATGGAAAAATATTGGACTTTTTATGATAACAGGTAATTGACAAATTCCATTTTTTTCCTCTTGGAAACTTTCAACTAGCAGATGGGTAGATGTTATAAAGGTGCTAAATATTTACCTGGACGGACTTGAGAAATCATAGGTCATCAAAGAGAATGAATCAACTATGGGAGCCAGCTCGTCAAATTCGTACTTGCCAAACATACCAGGAGAATTCCTGTAAATACGCACAAGTTTTGAAATTATCATATCAACATTGAGAAATGTAGGATAATTATATCCCCTTTGGAAAATTTAGTTTGTTTTGTCATACGGCGACCCTCCAGCTGTTCTTGGTGCCCCTCCTTCAGGCATTGATGTGTCCCAGATAGAACCACCAACCTATCACAGGTCATTTTGTCATATGGTGACCCTCCAGCTGTTCTTGGTGCCCCTCCTTCAGGCATTGATGTGTCCCAGATAGAACCACCAACCTATCACAGGTCATTTTGTCATATGGCGACTCTCCAGCTGTTCTTGGTGCCCCTCCTTCAGGCATTGATGTGCCCCAGATAGAACCACCAACCTATCACAGGTCATTTTGTCATACGGCGACCCTCCAGCTGTTCTTGTATAGCATCATCACTTTAAAGAATTCGAAATGTACATCAGTGGATAAAATTCCACAAGTGCAAAATAAGTGCTAGGGCCCACTATGAAAACCTGTACATCTAAGTACTTTAATATCCGTGGCCTAGTGGTTAAGGCCTATGGAATGGGAGGTCGATGGTTCGAATCTCGTCAGCGGTCCGTTCTGATATGGCCGGTTAGTGAGCCGCCAGCTAGTTAACTAATGGTTACCGATTGCCTACAAGCCTGGCGCCTGGCCTACATGCATAGGATTCGGGAAGTACTGATGTTCATAACAAGAGGTGTCTCATAAGTCAGAAATGGCTGGCCCTTTAAATAGGGGTGACACTATAATAAACAAACATTTTTATATACCAAAATGAGTAGCTTTATATACAAACCTGTCGTATGCTGGTGGTGGTATTACAAGAATCAGTATTTTGTTACTGTTGTGAAAGTTTTCCGCCATGTGAGTCAGAAAGTGCACCAACTCCCTAAAACATACAGAACAGTGACTGTGTTAGCTGTGGGTGGGGTATACAGTCAAACCTGTCTTTAGCAGCCAGCCAAGGGAGTCAGAGAAAGTGGCTGCTTAGCACAGGTGGCTGCTTAATAGAGGTCAAATATATAATAAAACAACTGATTGGGAATCTGGAAACTGGCTGCTTAAAACAGGTTGGCTGCTTAATGGAGGTGACCACTAACACAGGTTTGACTGTATCTGCATACAAGCCTGGGAACAGGTGTCAATATATTTTACATTGTACATTACATATATATATATTTATCTAACACCTAAGCTGTATATTGACTGAGCCGTATTGAGTTTCATATAAATATTAACGAAGTTTTGCCAGAAGTAAAAAATTTAAAATGAGTTTGTTGCTGGTTTTTCTATTACTTCCCTTGGCAGATAAATTCAGATTTATCCCAAAATATATATTGCTCCTTTTAGTTGGAATCCTTTGTTTTTACTGTTGTTCCCTAACCAGATGTTGCAGTGTGATCAACGTGATTTTCTCAAAGTCGTGTTCATTAATTGATCTTACAAATGTTTTACAGGATCATTTTAGAGGGCGATGTGGGCGAAATTGTCGCCCTAGGGACCCTGACTTCGCCCTCTGGGGTTAGGGTTAACACTTCTCCCTAAAAAAAAATACTGGCCCATTATAAAGCACCCCTTCTATTCAAATGTTGTATTTAATGGTTGTACTGTGCATTTTAACCCTATTTTGCAGAAGTATATTAAAGATCTATTTAAGGAAGCGATCACGCGCTTTCTCACTTCTCCCAAATATTCTGACCTAAAATGGTGCTGATGCAGGCGTAAAACCCGAAATATAACATAAATATAACATAAATATAACATAAATATAACATAAATATAACATATTATGATTCTCCATCCAATCAGTGATCAATTGCTATTTCCAGAGGTAGAAGGAAATCCGGTGTCAGACACCCACCCTGGATAAACAATTTGATACATATTGTTACAATAGTGATTAACTTATAGATCCACGCTGTAATTATTAACTTTGTTAACCCATTTCATTCTGGATACCGTTCAAACAGTATTTGCAAAGAACATAGAGCCAGATCAACCGCCACGGAATGTGCCGTCTGATCTAGGCTCTATGCTGTTTGCTATTCAGATAATCTTGCTAAGACACTTGGCTATGTAGCAAACAACATAGATCCTGATCAGCACGCAGCGTCACGCTGCGGCTGATCTGGATCTATGTTGTTTGCAAAAGCCTTTAAATATATCCAGAATGAAATGGGTTAACAACCGAGTATTAACTGTACTTACTTTTTAGCATTTCCTCCAAGCTGAGACCAAATCTCGACGACTACTCCATCAAATTTGTTACCCTGAAATACAATCCACAATTACAGATGTGCGGCGGAAATTAATCCCTAGCTATTTCTTAAAAGATTTTGGTAATAAATTCTTCATTTTTTATTGCAACTTAGGTTCAATTAAGAATATACGTCTTAACAATATGTCCGATTTCTACAAAAATTTAATTGACATTTGGACACAACCAAAACTGGAAACAGAAACATGCAAAACCACCTCTTTCTAATGGACAAGGCAACAGATAATTTGGGGAAATAAACACATCAGAATTAACAATAAATGTCTATTTTTCCACGAATGGATAAACTCAAACATAATTTTTATTAATGACATCGTAAATAATGAAGGAAAAATCGACCAGAATGTTATACTAAACAAATTAAAAAACAAAGTAAACTGTCTATCTGAACTGCATCAAATTGTTCAAGCAATTCCTAAATCGTGGAAGTTGATATTAGTCCAATTCTCACTACAAAAGTACGATTTGTAAATGCTAAAACCAACCATCATGATATCAATATTGATGAAAAAGTATTGGGGATCAGAAATTTTATATCCCAAAATAATAAATTTTAAGCTTCGAATATTTCTTTGGATTCCACACATGTTGAATAGATGTTGTACTTTATTCCAGAATATATTCAGCGCAGTCGATGAATAAATGATTTGTAGTCTTCTATTGTGTTACATTTTAAACACAGAGGGTTTTGTACCATTTTCCAGGAATTCAGAATTGCTCTGCTTGTGAACATTTTGTTTAGTAATCTATATTTAAATTGTTTATATCTGTTGTCTGGGATCTGTTTTATAAAAGAATAAATATCTTTCCACATGATTTCGCATTGAAGAGTACGAGACCAATAATCATGTAGGTATGGTTTGGTGAATCGTTTATTAACTTTATCGCGTACCGGTATATGCTTTTAGTTTCCATATTATGCAATAGTTTTCCGTTTAGATAGAGATATTTTTCAGTCTTAACCTTTGTTTTAACGGATCCATCCTTCTGTAATATTTTCAAATTGTTTAAAAGCGAAATTAAAATGATAGCAGCTTATTACAAGTATAAGAATGTATATAACCAATTAAAATGATAGCAGCTTATTACAAGTATAAGAATGTATAGAACCAATTTATTGAAAAAATGCTGAAAACTATCAGAGAACTTTCATTGTAGACAACTGTATTATAATAACTATTCTATTGATTCATATTCACAGAACTCAATCCACATACTAGTATTGTTGTTATATTTGTATGCCGGTTGACTATGTACATAATGTAAATAATATTACGAATAAAATTTTTTAAAAAAGTGTGCGGCTAAAATTAAAGAAATGTTTCTTATGGAAGTCGTGATATGCGAAATGCCTTTTACTGGAGCCATTACGATTGTGCCCTTGGGCAAGGCATTTAAATTCCACGTTGCCTCGTCTCTCTCCCTTGTGGCGATGGATTCCACCAGGAATGAGGTCTCCCTCTTCTCTCTCCCTCGTGGCGATGGATTCCACCAGGAATGAGGTCTCCCTCTTCTATCTCCCTCGTGGCGATGGATTCCATCAGGAATGAGGTCTCCCTCTTCTCTCTCCTCTTCTCTCTCCCTCGTGGCGATGGATTCCATCAGGAATGAGGTCTCCCTCTTCTCTCTCCTCGTGGCGATGGATTCCATCAGGAATGAGGTCTCCCTCTTCTCTCTCCCTTGTGGCGATGGATTCCATCAGGAATGAGGTCTCCCTCTTCTCTCTCCCTCGTGGCGATGGATTCCATCAGGAATGAGGTCTCCCTCTTCTCTCTCCCTCGTGGCGATGGATTCCATCGGGAATGAGGTCTCCTTCTTCTCTCTCCCTCGTGGCGATGGATTCCACCGGGAATGAGGTCTCCCTCTTCTCTCTCCCTCGTGGCGATGGATTCCATCGGGAATGAGGTCTCGAACAGAGATTAATCTAACATTTGTATTATTTCGCAATCGAGCTAAAATAAATTAACAAAAACTAACGAATTCGAAATCCCAATAGGGATTCGAACCTACAGCGGTGAGGGGTCAATGACCTAAACCACCCAGACACGGAGGCCTCCACAGATGCTAGAATCTGTAAATACAATGTATAACATTAAGGTTCTGCAGCCCTTTATCCCAGATGTTAAACAAACCAAATTTAATATAACATAACTGCAGCCCTTTATCTAGCCTCGATATATTTTGCCGGTCAAATAAATATATTTTAACACCCAAGACCATTAATTGGGCCGTACTGAGTTTCTGATAATATCAACGTTTTGCCAAAAGTTAAAAAGTGAAAAATCGACAGACTGGAACCCAGGCTACCCTTTATCCCAGAAGTGAGACTAAACTGAATGTAACATAGCAGCCCCTTTATCACAACACGTTAGACAAACCTTTAGGAACTTTATAATAGCTTCAATACAGTCCTCCATTACATCTTCGCTACCAAACAATGCCTGATAATCCGCTCCAGTCCATCCGTCAAACAATAAACGAGGTACTGAAATATAAATTCAATCAGCACGTGTGAGAATAGCGCAGTGGTTAGCGCGCTCGCTTCTCACCAATGCAAACCGGGGTTCGATCCTCGGACCGGGTAGTATGTGAGATGGTACGGCGGTCGCCAGATCAGACAGGTGGGTTTTCTCTGGGTACTCCGGTTTCCTCCCACACTAAAGACCACATATACGTTTTCATCCGCGCCAACGAGAGTGATTAATATAAGTTGTTAAAACTTGCTTCGCAATCGTTGTAAAATAAATAAAGTTTAAACTTTAATGAAAAATACATTTGTCAAACTTTCTGCGTGCACATATGAAATAGATAATTCTTCTAAGAAATACCGTTTGTCCAATCATTAATTGCTTCATATCACCCTATAACTTCAGAAATATTCCAGTTTAAAACACACGTGGCCGCCGACACACGAAGAGGCATTCGGACATAGTTAACAGAAATTAACTTGATATATCAGGTCTTTACCATAATGTCTCAAAATACAATTCGAGAAAAGTCGTGATAGCGCAGTTGCGCGTTCGCTTCAGGTGCGAACGGTCCCGGAGTTCGAGACCTGCTGGAGCCGTCATGATTGTGCCCTTAGGCAAGGTATTTAAATTCCATGATGCCTCTTCTCTCACCCTCACCATCTTTAATCCTAAAACACTGTCGTGACGTCATACCTTTGTACTTGCAGTCCATTATTATATTAACTCGTGTACATGTACGAAATTAGCAATTTTAATTAGTAGGAGCTTGCTGTATGAGTGTGTGTTTTACGTAAGATATTAGCCGCAAACGGATTCAATATATAAAATATTGGTATTGTCTTCGGCGATACACGCCTCACACCGCCCAATATTTTACATATTGGATCGTTTTCGGCTTATATCCTATACATATATTAGAGGACATAGAAAACGCACACTTCTCTCTCTCCCTCGTGGCGATGGATTCCATCAGGAATGAGGTCTCGAGAGTTATTCATATAAGTTATAAGAACTTATTTCGCAATCGAGCCAAAACAAATTTGTATAAACTAATTTGAGAACATTTCAACTCAATATGTTAGCAATTGAGAAAGATTGGACTTGTTTAGTGACACACATAGACAGAACGTTTGAAATGTCGCACCAACATTAATGACATTCTATAATCTGTAAATCTTGGTCGCCTATGACGTCAGTATGTTTTTACTATCAATCTAAGAAATGCCATTAATGACGTTCTATAAACAATAATTGTGGTTGCCTATGACGTCAGTATGTTTTTACTATCAATCTTAGAAATGCCATTAATGATGTTCTATAAACAATAATTGTGGTTGCCTATGACGTCAGTATGTTTTTACTATCAATCTAAGAAATGCGCATACAGTCCAACCTGTTTTAAACAGCCAGCCAAGAGAATCACAGAAAGTGGCTGCTTAGCACAGGTGGCTGCTTAATAGAGGTCGAATGTATAATAAAACAACAAATTGGAAATCTGGCAACTGGCTGCTCAATACACTGCTTACATGTAATACAGATTGGCTGCTTAATGTTATATGTTATATTTCGGGTTTTACACCTGCATCAGCACCATTTTGGGCTATAACGCCTTTCCTGGGCAGGCTCCAGCGGTTAACCAGTACTTGGGTGCACCAACCTCCGTAAGAAACTGCCAACTTTTTCATATAAATGAGACACGGTCTGAGCGGGGCTCGAACCCGTGACCATCAGTGATGATAGGTTACAGTGGTTACAAGTCAGCGACCTTAACCATTGGCTGCTTAATGGAGGTGACCACTAACACAGGTTTTACTGTATATAAGATTAGAAATTCCTATTGTTCACATCATCATTCACAGAGATATATATACAGTCAAACCTGGTGTTAGTGGTCACCTCTATTAAGCAGCCAACCTGTATTAAGCAGCCAGTTTCCAGATATGTTGTTTTATTATATATTTGACCTCAATTAAGCAGCCACATGTGTTAAGCAGCCACTTTCTGTGATTCCCTTGGCTGGCTGCTTAAGACAGGTTTGACTGTATACATGTAATGTGTACACGATCTAACTGAGAAGACCAGACATAAAGATATGTACAAACCCATTTTAGTAGTTTTTCCTTTAGTGACATCTGACACCCATCCTACAAACAGATATTATTTTTTTATAACACAGATTGTCTTATCCACCCAGTCGTGATAGCCCAGTGCTAGAGCATTCGCTTCAGGTGCAAAAGTCATGGAGTTCGAGCCCCGCTGGAGCCGCTACGATTGTGCCCTTAGGCAAGGCATTTAAATTCCACGTTTCCTCTTCTCTGTACCTCATGGCGATGGATTCCATCAGGAATGAGGTCTCGAGAGTGATTAATATAAGTTGTATATATATATAATAGTGAATTTACTAGCAATACTGCTCCTCCAAATACTTACATCCTTGAACCGCAGTTTAGTTGATGTTTACAACTTTGACAGCTGTGACCTAGTTTTGTTTGTTTTTGTTGTTCCCGGTAGTAAAACGCCACGCGCTCAACCGCTGTCGAGGTAAAAACAAATAACACAAACTTGCGGTGTGCAAAAACATGAGGGCATAGTTGTTACGGTCGTTGGCATAAAATCACTTGTCCCCTCAACACTGTAGGGTCGTAATCCATCGTGTCGAAGTATTTCATGGGAGGAAGTTTATTCATCAGACGTGTGAAGGTCTGTGGTTCTCCCGGTGGACCGTCCGTGCTTGGAATGGGACACTCTGTGTCAGCGACCTTAACCACGAAAGCGGCCTAGAGCTAATAGTGTGCGTGTTTTATGTTTATTTATCGTCGCTACCGGTTGCCCATATGAGCGACGCCTCCTGAAGAGATTAGTCATTTTAGGGTTTTGGAGGATAGTGCATGATACAGACAGAGCCCCATTCCAGAGTCTCCTCTGGTTCTTTTACGTGCACAGTTTAAAGACTGTTAATTTTATTAGGGTCAGATGTGGGGATCGAATCATACAACCGTGGATTCCCAGTTAACTACGTATCTGTCTGTACACGAATAATGAAGTTTGTGCTTACCTTTATCTATGTCATGTCCACCGGTAATCACGAAGGCCCCTCCTGGTTTCCTACGCACCTGTAGCCATACAGGACTTATATACGTGAACTTGGTACTAAATATCTTGGCAACATCATACCCATGACCATTCCACTGTAAACATAAAATACAAAGTCACACAAACAGTGCTACGTTAAGACTAAACTTTATTTATTTTACAACGATAATGCGAAGCAAGTTTTAACAACTTATATCAATCACTCTCGTTGGCGTGGATGAAAGCGTATATGTGGTCATTCATGTGGGAGGAAACCGGAGTACCCGGAGAAAACCCACCTGTCTGATCTGGAGACCATCATACCATCTCAAATACTTCCCGGTCCGAGGATCGAACCCAGGTCGCATTGGTGAGAAGCGAGCGCGCTAACCACTGCGCTAATCATGTTAGCTTAGCTTACACAATTTTCCTTTAGCTACATAAATATAGGATCTTACATGAGTGGTGATTTAATACCATATGTTATGAAAGAAGTTTTGGAATTTTGCCATTAAGTGAGTCTTTTGACTTCAAAAAGTTGGCAGCTTCTTACGGAGGTTGCTGCACCAAGTACTGGTTAACCACTGGAGCCTGCCCAGGAAAGCAGGGATCAGTTTAGAGGGGGATGTGGGCGATATCGTCGCTCTAGGGACCCTGACTTCGCCCTCTGGGGGCCCCACTTCTCCCTAAAAAAAATTAATTAAATTTTTTGTTGTTGGTTTTTACGATTTTCAAACAAAACATTATCTAGGAAGATACACTGGCCCATTATAAAGCACTCCTTCTATTCAAATGTTGTATTTAATGGTTGTACTGTGCATTTTAACCCTAGTATATTAAAGAACACCATTTAAGGAAGCGATCACGCGCTTTCTCACTTCTCCCAAAAATTCTGACCTAGAATGAACCCTGGGAAACTTAAATAATAAAAAAACTGTATACATTGGTAAGAATGAAAACTGACAGTAGCTGTACAATGACAAACAGATGTCGCTGAAAGGATAAAACAGTCCTGCCCATTTAAAGCTGTGTACGCTGGACTGGTAATCCAGGGATCGCAGGTTCGATCCCCCGTCTGACCCTAATAAAATTAACAGTCTTTCAGATGGGACGTTAAACCGAGGTCTCGTGTCGGTGCTTTACACCGTGCACGTAAAAGAACCAGAGGAGACTCTGGAATGGGTCTCTGTCTGTATCATTGCACTATCCTCCAAAAAACTAAAATGACTAATATCTTCAGGAGGCATCGCTCATATGAGCAACCGGTAGCGACGATAAATAAACGTAAAACACACAAAACTGTATAAGCTTACAGGTGTGACATATCCTAGCGTCTCTCCTGTGAACTGCTTTATGTTTCTCTCCAGTTCACAGTATGCAGCATATTCACTGGCTATATCCTTTGATTTCACATCTGTCTTCACAAGGCCACGGTCTCGTACATTCCGCTCCGACACGCTAGCAATCTATAAATAACAAGAGGACTTTCTTACAAATCACAATTGTTATATTACTCTTAAACTTATTAACAATATTTTACCAACAATGGAACATTTATTCAAATGGAAATTAACAAATTCACCAAACTGTTTGTTATAAGAACATTTGATAATAGCATGCAACGGCTTGGTTCCCGTTTGGCAAACCATTATACATATGCTCAGACAAATTAAACTTTATTTATATTACACCGATTGCGAAGCAAGTTCTAACAACTTATATTAATCACTCTTGTTGGCGCGGATGAACGCGTAAATGTGGTCATTCATGTGGGAGGAAACTGGAGTACCCGGTGAAAACCCACATCTCCGATCTGGCGATCATTGTACCGTCTCACATACTTCCCGGTCCGAGGATCGAACCCTGGTTGCATTGGTGAGAAGCGAGCGCACTAACCACTGCGCTAATCGGACAGCCTACTGCTCAAACAAATGGAATAAATAATACTTTTAATACACTATATGCGTATATATACTTGTGTTAGATTACAATATAATGATATTATCTTCCATATAATGATAAAAATCGTAAATTATAAAATTGTTTCCATACTTTTATCACATGCTTTTAACCCTGCATTCTACATTTTGTAATCTTTTGATTTTTATTGTTATATGTGTGTTATGTTACATGTTTATGTAAAGCGCTTTTGAACATGTAATTTTTATATGATAAGGGTGCTCAATATAATAATAAAAATAATAATAATATCATCCATATAATGATATAAATTTACTTATACACAAATGTAATTATGCTGTTCACAAACGAGGTTCGATGGACAATGGATATGCAGGTGCTAAAGAATCATTTACTTCTTTTTCTTCTTTCTTTTTCTTTCCTCTGTCACTCTTTGAGAGTGTTGCGAAGATTTCAGTGACAAATACGACAAGACACCAGACAAGCAAGATCTTCCCAACAAACTGTACGTGCATTCTCTGAAGAAAACAAGGTAACATTTTACGACATGTAATTCACTGTCATGATACACTAATACAAACCAAATCAAACGAATAATTAACCCAGTCAACACCAAGTAACTGACATGGACTGGTCCATGATATTCTAACACCAATCAATGAATAAGAAAATTACATTTGGATCAGTTCATTTATCAAAATGGGTCATTTTTTCTAAAAATAGTATTACTGGCGAAAAGTGTAGATCCAGATGAGCCGGCTCGTGACATCTGGATCTTATGTTATATTTCTGGTTTTACGCCTGCATCAGCACCATTTTGGGCTATATCGCCGGCGGGCAGTTTACCTAACAACACTTTTCCTGTCATCTGGATCTACACTTGTAAGCCTATTTAGGTCTGTGGTGTTGACCGGGTTAATCTAATTGGCATACAAATAATATCATCAACTTATTTGGGTACGAACATAGTGCACAGCAATATCATGCTGCTCTTCATTAAGAACGACGTCTTCAGGGTTCCCTCTGTCTGAATGTTTGTCTGCGTCACTTCTGTTGCCACTTGAAAATAACTGGAGCGAATTTGAAAAACAGTTGCATCGTCTTTTTTCAGCCTAAAATAAAAAGAATATTTGTGTGTTTTAAGTGAATGATCGAATAATATGTCACTTGTGAAAACAGAAAGCTATTATTATCACCTGTGGGGCTAACGAAACTCGTGATAATAATGCTTTCCATGTTCTTTCGGTGAAATATAATTCGATACACTGAAACAAACAAATATCCTTGTCTTGTGGCAAAGGCTCGAACACAGTATTATCAATAACAGAACTGCAACCAGATGTCACCAGCATCTATAGACGACTCTGCCAATAACAGGGTTCCCTCTGTATGAATGGTTGTCTGCGCCACTTCTGTTGCCACTTGAAAAAAACTGGAGCGAATTTGAAAAACTTGGAGCCAACTAAGAGCCGTATAGTTCACAGATAATTATTTGAAGCCGTGTATTTGATAAACATGGTGCCAATATTTGTTTTTTGTCACCATTGGCGACCGACAGCGGAACCCTGAATCTTACCAGCAAAATGGAATCATGGTTTTTGCAAAAGCTACAACTTCTTTATACCACTATTCAAGAAATTGCCTCCAGCAACGGGTAAGCAGGTAGATGTTTTACTTGACATTGCCAAGGCATGCGATAAAGTGCCTCATTGCTCTACTACATAAGGTGAACAACAACGTATGTATGTTCCATTAATGTCAAACCCCTTGCGAGGAGGGGGGGGCCTATACATATTTTCCTAGGCATTTTCCTAAGTGATTAACCAGTACTTAGCAATGTATGTGAGGTGCCTTGCTCAATGACACTACATACATGGCGTGACCGAGTATCGAACCCGGGACTGTTCAATTCCAAATCTGACACTTACAACTATCTATCTTCCTCTAATGTAGAACCCCTCATGGGGATGTAGACATGTTGCGTGTCAAAAACCGCAAAGAAGTTAAAAGTATGAGTACAGAGTAGTGACCCGGGACACCACAAAGGTGTAATTAAAGCATGTCATCACTATATAAACAAAGTTTATTGACCCTGGTTGCATACTTATCATATAATATGCGAGCAAACACTATTCAGATCGATCAGTCATCATAAATGGTCTTATATGTTACTCTATAACTAGGATGTCCATATTAGCATCGCGAAAACTAGTTGCAATTCCAATTATATCGCATTTGACAATCAAAATATATATTTCTTTTCAACTAATACATAGAATACAGTTTTCTTTTATATTTGATACAAACACTAAATATTAAGGCCAGAATAAGACGGTTAAGCAAATATAATTTTTAAATTACGTGTTGAAAAGGTCTAAATCAATAAACGCTTGACAATGAGCATCAGGTCAAATACCGATATTGAAATTCCCATAGGCACAGTAACACTAATTCACAGGCACAAGACACACATTTTTTATAGCTGCGGGGTACAGGTAGCATTTGCATGATAAACTTGTACCCCGAAGGCGATAAACGAAACTGATTAGTGTCTTTCAGTAAATCGATAAAATGGCATTAAACATGGAAGATGCTAATATATGTTTCAATGAAAGGGAGGCAACTACTGTTCAAATTAAAATATTTAATATGCTGGGTTGGTGCATTAGCGACTATTTTAGCAGATTTGACTAGGTAGCGTCCCTTGTTCATTTCGAGCGATCACATTGTAGGAGTTTTCTACCTTTGATCAACGCTATTTATGGTTATTGTATCAGCGGATATCTGTGTAAATTGGCCTAAGGCAATAAAAGGCAATGAAGCATGAATTATGAAATTCGCGTTGATTCGTTTTTGCTGGGTAGATAATACCGTATAATGCTTGTATAGAGGATGTTGTTGCATACATAGACGTGTATTAACAAACAATAGTATAGATAAGAAAACATTTCTATGGTCCGGGTCATTGAAGTTTTGATCTTTATTTACCGCTCATCCATGTACATTACATAAATTAAAATACATACGTTTCACACACTGTAATTAAAAACAAATGCACTAGCCGATTAAGAAATATTTTAAAAGATCAATTATCAACCTCGATCAGATCGAGAGTGAACTAATTAGCAGCTGTTTTTTGTGATACTTAAAAAATAAAAACCTTATTATGTATTGGTAACGGTTATAAGAGATTGTTCATAATGCGCAAGGTAATGCCTATTAGTACATTGTACCAGTCTTATACAGTATATATTAATAATTTAATGCTCTATTTGTGCAATGATAATTTTATAACAAGTGTGATAATTATGACCATAGTCTCTTGTAATGCTATCTAAGCATGGCTATGCACGTGTGCATATGTGAATATATGTTATATTTTGATATCTTGTATTGTACATAGATCTATGAGACTGAAATAAAGATATAAATATTGTATATATTTTAATGTTTTTGTCACAAATTGTACGTAAAATTTGTATATTATGCAAATGTGCTACTTCTCTTTATAGTGGAGGAATAAAAGAATTTATCTACAGTCAAACCTGTGTTAGTGGTCACCTCTATTAAGCAGCCAACCTGCATTAAGCAGGCAGTTTTCAGATTCCCCATGTTACTTTATTCTATATTTAACATCTATTAAGCAGCCACCTGTGCTAAGCAGCCACTTTCTGTGATTCCCTTAGCTGGCCTCTTAATACAGGTTTGACTGTGTATCGAGGACAGCAGGTGCAGGAACGAAGCTGTAATTAACAAAGTCCGTTATGCATCGTGTCACCGACACAAGTAATAAAACAAATATATGTTATGACCATAATTAACGTACACCAGTAGTTTCAACATTGACACAATACATTGATAATTATGTTTCCGGCGGTATTGGGGCCAGTTATGGCACTTTCAATGACTGGTTCTACAGGAAATGGGTCGACACGGGTAATTCAACACATCACTTTATAGATCTTGTTATCTTTACACATCCACATGTATTAATATATCACGGTTAATGATGTTATACCTGATCAACCCAATAATCAATATTGACATAACATGAATACAATATACAATACAAATATTTTATTCAGCATTAAACATTTCATATTAATGTTTACAAACATATAATATATAATACAGTGTGAACACAAGTTTTTTCAGAAGAGCATGGGTTTTTAACAGTGCAGATTAACAATCACTATACAATAGGTAGATACAGTATTTAAGGTACTTAGATAATGCGTATTTTGTTGGCAAAGTATATAAACTTTGATAGGTTACAACTAGTTTTATTAGACGTAGCGGACATTAGAGCATCGACGTTATGCATTGTCGGCCAATGACAATAATAGCGTTTAAAGTATTTCTTTCTTATATCGCGATAATGTGGACATACAAGTAGAAAATGATATTCACTTTCAATTTTTGTCATAGTACAGGATTTACAAGTTCTCAGTTCACGAGCCACGTTGTTATATCTCCCTGTTTCAATAAAAAGGTTATGTGATGAAGTTCTAAATCATTGTTGTAGATATGTATCCATTATCCGTTGCTTAATAATGTCCAGAGGGATGTCATGGGTGAACTGTTCATTCCAGATATTGTTAAATCCGTGATCTGATAGTATTGTTTTTATTTCAAACGCCCAATGTTTTCGGTTATAAGTGTGACCTAAATCAACGTCCGTTTTTAATAATAGATAAAGTTGTTTTGTTAAACTTGAATCTTCTTGTTTTAATATCTTAATCCAATACTTAAGTAGTTTAATTTGTCGATAGATATGGAGCGGTAATCGACCTAATTCTCCGTATAGCGCAGTTAAATTTGTTGATTTTTTTACTCCGAGAATTCTGGGCAAGAATTTTGTATGGACAAGTTCGATGTCCGTGGCTTTATGTGTTCCCCATATTTCGGCACTAAAATTGAGGATCGAACCTACTAAAGAATCAAATAGCTTTATTTTGTGCGAAGTTGGTAAACACACACTTAGATCAATGCAACCCATGTAGCCCTCTAAAAATATTCTTATTGTAATTTTAATTCTTTATTAATTATGTTTAGATTGTTTAATCTTCTTAGAAAATAATTTAGTCGTCCAAATGCATTTATGCGGTGAACACAATGTTTCCAAATGAATTTATGGGTGAACACAATGTTTCAACACAATCTAGATAATTTATATGATTTACGGATGTTTCGTCAACCTACAATTTCGTCAAACTGGTGTTATGTACTACCTGGACTGGATGTTTCGTCTGATATACAGTATATCACACATTTTAATAAAACATAATTATTTCAGAATAGTCAATAAGAGTATTTTAAATCATTTTATCACAAAACAAACAAAAATGGAGGAAATAAAAGTATATATCCCTATCTATCTACCAATCCAATCATAATTGTATTTTTAATAATAGGCATAATTGCTTTGTTTGTGTTTCGTCTATTAATTTATATAGTAGTTTGTTCTGTAAGGCAGAGGTGATAAAACACCTCCGCGACCACAATAGTAAACTACTATACAAATAAGGTTGACGAAACTACTACTATATCGTGTATGGATCATCAGGAACATAGATAAATAAATTAAAACGATCCTGGTATCAAATATCATAGAACAGAACAGAACAGAACATAAGTTTATTAAGACGTATACATGTAAGTACATAGTCATGATAATTTACATATTTTACATACTATTCACTATTCACACGTGATCAATGTAACACAAAACAAATTAATTATAAGCATCAGTATGTTGTTTTAGAGTCCAATTATTGTAGTTATCTATTGCTTAGAGGATAAACTTGAAATTTCCAAATTGCCAAGTATATAGTATTCTAGATGTTGATGGATGGTCTTGGCTATTCCTGGGACATCATGGTAAGTACAATAGCCGTTCTTTACTGCAACTTGAGGTAAGAATGTGACGTTTTCTTAATAACCTATTTAATATTTACACATATATATTTTTTTATAAGTGCATGTCTACTTGTCTATGCTCGGATACTAGGTAAGTATATTGACTGTCAAATATCATATTTAAGGCATCATGTGCAATTTCATACTGATACTGATTTTGTCAGAAGCTATACCAAAGACAATTGAACGACGAATACGGCTATAACAGGAATGCTTTGTAACAATGAAGATATTATTTAGAGTTTACTATGAAAGTTATTGGTCTGTCATGGATACCAGTTTCAGCTTATTTTTCATATTCTCAGGATGCATATTTGCAAATTATCGTTGAAGATAACAACTTATTTTATTATACTTTGCATCATTAAAAAGATCTTGAAAATATGAAGAATGTCATATGTGGTACTAGATTGTCAACGAACAACTAAATAAAACTATTTGAGCACAAAACAGGTACATATCAGTGTTTTCTAAATTTTACATAGTAGTATATAGGCGAAATATGACGTGATGGTCTATGTATATTTGCTTAATTATACTGTACAAGACATATACTTATTTTAAAATAAAAACAACGTCTTGAAAGTACAGACAATTATCTATCTTCGTATATGTGGTAATAGATTGTCCTATGATGAAATAATGACTTTATTGCAATTTATATATTGAGTTACTATATAACTCTATGGAAAACACGCCAGAGGTTGTCTATCGATATCTGCTTATCGGGTAATTTACAAGGGGGACAACTTTCTCGATTTTCCATGCACTTGGAGTGAAATAGTCACTAATGGTATGGTCAAGTCGGACCGTGGTCACCTCGGACCACATTTTGTATGGTCACCTCGGACCATATGTGTGGTCACCTCGGACCACCTCTACATGTCAGCATGGTCATCTCGGACCACCTCTACAAGTCGGCGTGGTCATCTCGGACCATCGCAATTGACGATATTTTCCGTAAATGATGTTGAAATTTGGAAAAAAGGAGAGAGATAATGGTGTATTTTAGCAACCAATATCAGGTAAATAATATTTCTATTAGAGAGAAAGTGTAAGTTAGGAAAAAAATAACTATTTTCTTTGATCATGTTAATAGCGTGTTATAAAAGCGTAACTGTTGTTCGTCACATTGACTAATTTGTCTGATAACTAATTAAGTGTTTTCTTTGATGAGGTTAATTATACTGTTGACATTAGTAAATTTAGTTCATCTCATTAACGTTGCTAATTGTCATAAATGTTGCTATTTCTTACTGTTATGTATACTAATATTACTCAAATGTCCACGTAATTTACGGAATTTCAAAAGCTGTTGATGAATTGTTTTTCTCTATTAAAACCTGTTTCGTTATATCTCCGTAAATTACATTGACATTTGACCACCATTTCAGCGAAATATTACACAAATATCTACGTAATTTACTTAATTTCAAAAGCTGTTTGTAAATTCATTGATGATTTGTTTATTAAAACGTGTTTTTTGTAAACTACTTGTTGTTTTTCTTATATACCATTTGTTGAGCATGGTGGTCCGACTTGACCATGGTCAATATGATCCTAGATGACCACGGTCCGACTTGACCGTAATCCGCTGAGGTTATCCTTCTTTTGACAGTACATATTTATACAGTAACTTAGGCATTCACTGTGACAAAGTGTCCGTCTGACTGTTAAGTTACAAACGACAAGTCAACATCATGACTTTGTATTCTTCATATATGTTCCGATATGTCAATGGAAAGTTCAGAAAAATCGAATGATTGTATTTGGTGAATACTACTGGCTCCGTTACTCCTGTTCAGCAGAGGTTGTCTTCTGCGCTCCATGCCATTATTTCGGGGAAAGTGTAAAGAGATCTTTAGTATCGTCTGCTGCTACTGATCCGGGCAACCTGGGTAAAATGCTCTCGAACCATGCAAAATCTGAACAACCCAGAAACTCAACCGAAGCTTCGGAGAACTTCTGATGCAGTGGGTGTGATTTGTAGCGCTAATACAGGGATATAATGTTGATAGCAAGACGATGATCTTATGTGCCGTTGGAACACGCACGCACGCACACGCATGCACACACGCACGCACGCAAATGTCTTCCTTTGTATAACTATATCTATATTAGGTCATGTTAGAATGGATATAATATTTGTCTTGTCGTTGTTATATCGGAGAATTGTACCAAAAATATGGATATCTCTAAATTCGGAATAAAATATTAATAGCAAAATGGCATGCCTGGAATTTTAGAAATCCATGAATGCTAAATAAATAGCAAAACGACGTGCCTGGAATTATGGATATCCAAAAATCGATTTATGGATATCCATACATAGCTTGAAACTATGGATATCTATATATCGAACTATGGATATCCACTAACTGAATTATGGATATCAAAAAAAGGAATTATAAATCGAATTATGGATATCCATAAATACTGAATAAATAGCAAAACGGCGCCTATAATACTGTGTCGCATATATTGCAAGAGAGTAAGCTATCATGCTGGCTTGTGAAAGGTCGATGGTTCTACCGGATGCCCGTCCATTGCTGAACGCACACATAGACACATACGTTGTACATGCATGTAGGCTTACATTTTACTTTGCAAGCCTCTTACTTGTATTAAGTACAGATAACGCAATACATCTGCTGTCTGACCTTGGAATGAAGTTCTTTTTTGAACTTTATTTATTTTACAACGATTGCGACGCACGTTTTAACAACTTATATTAACCACTCTCGTTGGCGCTGATGAACACGTATGTGTGGTCATTCGTGTGGGAGAAAACCGGAGTACCCGGAGAAAACCCACCTATCCGATCTGGCGGCCACCGTAACATCTCACATACTTCCCGGCCCGAAGATCAAACCCGGGTTGCATTGGTGAGTAGCGAGCGCGCTAACCACTGCGCTAACCGGACATGCAATCGTTGTAAAATAAATAAAGTTTAAAAATAATGGATGTGATGTCAGTCGATATGAAAGTTGTATATGTATAAAATATAAGCGAAAACTATCCAATATGTAAAATATTGGACTGTGTGAGGCAGTAACAGCGAAGACAGTAACAATATTTTACATATTGGATCCGTTTGAGGCTTATATCTTACTTAAAGCACACGCTTATATAACAAGATCCAACTAACTAAAATTGTTAGTTTCGTACATGTACTCATAGGATTTAATATAATACTCTGGCCTTTTGACATCAGTCCAATATTAATAATAATGGACTGCTAGTACAAAGGTATGACGTCACGACAGTGGGGAATGGGAAACACAATAGAAAAGACTGTATGTTGTTACTGTTTACTATGTATTTTTAACAAGCAACCTATTTGTATTACAACCTACGAGGCAACTAGTAAACATACATGCATGCCTAGTGCATATTGAATAAATAACAACAGAAACATAAACAGAAGCTGGTATATGATCCGGTAGAAGCTGGTATATGATCCGGTAGAAGCTGGTATATGATCCGGTAGAAGCTGGTATATTATCCGGTAGAAGCTTGTATATTATCCGGTAGAAGCTGGTATATTATCCGATAGAAGCTTGTATATTATCCGGTAGAAGCTTGTATATTATCCGGTAGAAGCTGGTATATTATCCGGTAGAAGCTTGTATATTATCCGGTAGAAGCTGGTATATTATCCGGTATAAGCTGGTATATTATCCGGTAGAAGCTGGTATATGATCCGGTAGAAGCTGGTATGTTGTTTGGTATAAGCTGGTATATATTCCGGTATAAGCTGGTATGTTATTTGGTATATGCTGGTATATTATCCGGTATAAGCTGGTATATTATCCGGTATAAGCTGGTATATTATCCGATATAAGCTGGTATATTGTCATGTAGAAGCTGGTATATTATCCGGTATAAGATGGTATATTGTCATGTAGAAGCTGGTATATTGTCATGTAGAAGCTGGTATATTGTCCGATATAAGCTGATATATTATCCGATATAAGCTGGTATATTATCCGATATAAGCTGGTATATTATCCGATATAAGCTGGTATATTGTCATGTAGAAGCTGGTATATTGTCCGATATAAGCTGATATATTATCCGGCATAAGCTGGTATATGATCCATTAGAAGCTGGTATATTGTCCGGTATAAGCTTGTATATTGTCATGTAGAAGCTGGTATATTGTCATGTAGAAGCTGGTATATTGTCATGTAGAAGCTGGTATATTATCCGATATAAGCTGGTATATTATCCGATATAAGCTGGTATATTGTCCGGTATAAGCTTGTATATTGTCATGTAGAAGCTGGTATATTGTCATGTAGAAGCTGGTATATTGTCCGATATAAGCTGGTATATTGTCCGGTATAAGCTTGTATATTGTCATGTAGAAGCTGGTATATTGTCATGTAGAAGCTGGTATATTGTCATGTAGAAGCTGGTATATTATCCGATATAAGCTGGTATATTATCCGATATAAGCTGGTATATTGTCATGTAGAAGCTTGTATATTGTCGTGTAGAAGCTGGTATATTATCCGGTATAAGATGGTATCGTATGAGGTAAGGGCTGTATACCAATAGGTGGTTATAGATTTCGAGCCGCTAATGCAGCCATCAGGTCAAGTTCGATGTCATCTTCATCCTCATCATCGGATCGCTTCTCAGCACTCTCAGACCGTTCGCTGACGTCTGAAACATAACAATGAAAAGTTCTTACAGCATTTAGTTTATTCGCTTTCATGACCTAATTCCTGATATAACCCATTGCCATGAGAGACAGAGAAGAGGCTATGTGGAATTAAATGTCTTGCCTAAGGACACCACCGTCGTGGCTCAAATTAACATCCATGTAGCTACTGGGGATGGACACCCTATCAATTACTCCAAGAAGGCTCCACAAACACGCTTTCCATATTGATAACGCATAAGGTACAGACGGTCCTTTATATCGTAGAGAATGTCAGGAGCTACGACCGTTCCTTTTGTATATTAGAGAACATATATGCGTTACCTTCTCTCCTTTGTGTCTTAGTGTCCTACCTTCACTGATATGCATCGGAGAGAACATATCCGCTACATTCACTCCTTTTTATCTTAGAGAACATATCCGCTACATTCACTCCTTTTTATCTTAGAGAACATATCCGCTACATTCACTCCTTTTTATCTTAGAGAACATATCCGCTACATTCACTCCTTTTTATCTTAGAGAACATATCCGCTACATTCACTCCTTTTTATCTTAGAGAACATATCCGCTACATTCACTCCTTTTTATCTTAGAGAACATATCCGCTACATTCACTCCTTTTTATCTTAGAGAACATATCCGCTACATTTACTATTTATCTTAGAGAACATATCGCTACATTCACTCCTTTTTATCTTAGAGAACATATCTGCTACATTCACTCCTTTTTATCTTAGAGAACATATCCGCTACATTCACTCCATTTTATCTTAGAGAACATATCTGCTACATTCACTCCATTTTATCTTAGAGAACATATCCGCTACTCCTTTTTATCTTTGAGAACATATTCGCTTCATTCACAAATCTTAGGAACATATTCGCTACATTCACAAATCTTAGGAACATATTCGCTACATTCACAAATCTTAGGAACATATTCGCTACATTCACTCCTTTTTATCGTAGAGAACATATTAAACTTTTTTTATTTCACAACGATTGCGAAGCAAGTTCTAAAAACTTATATTAATCACTCTCGTTGGCGCGGGTGAAAGCGTATATGTGGTCATTCGTGTGGGAGGAAACCGGAGTACCCGGAGAAACCCACCTGTCCGATCTAACGACCACCGTACCATCTCGCATACTTCCCGTTCCGAGGATCAAACCCGGGTTGCATTGGTGAGAAGCGGGCATATCAGCTACTATGACAGTTTTTATCTTAGAGATGACATAGGTTACCTTCACTCCTTTGCATATCAACCTCGTCACTAGTCCCTTCGGCAGCAAGCAATGACTTAAGATCGGCGTTCAGATCCTCTTCGTTTTCTGCAAGTAAACAATAAGAGACATCGGTCAGTTACTGCCCCTGAATACTCTCTAAAAGTAGGTAGGTCCAATTAAGTGTTTTCCTCTGTTCTTATCGCTGTTTCCTTTGCACAACATGCTGGCAATTTTATTACACTATCACTTCTAATGAGTATTAAATTATTATATCTCGACAGATCTCCTACAATATATACAATGGGTACTTATTTGTAAATGAATGTTATCAGTTAATTAACCCGATTTTGATCAAATCACATCTGGTTAGGGCACAGCAGTAAAAACAAAGGATTCTAACTAAAAGGACCTATTCACATTTTGGAATAAATCAGACTTGATCTGCCAGGGGAGGTAATAGAAAATTAGAGTTGTCTCTCATTATATTCTGTAATTATTTCAGAACCATATTTAACAAAATTATGTTTGTTTATTGGGCTTATTGATGCACCAGCAGCATTTCAGGCACCCATGTATCACCGATATGCCCGAGACAGCTGGATAGCTTCCTCACATGAAAAATATTGACACCCCATTGAGATTCGAACCTACACCGGTGAGTGGCAAATTATTTGAAGTCAACGACCATAACCACTTGCCCGCGGAGGTCTCTTTAACATAATTAATTATTTCTCAGTTTGATTATTAGCACAGGCCAATCATCCGGTGTCCGTCCGTCCGTACATACGTCTGTATAAAGTATGAACTGTATTTATCTATAATGATCCAGACGGATCTGTAGTCCAGTGGTAACACGCTGGACTGGTAATCCAGGGATCGCAGGTTCGACCCCCCGTCTGACCCTAATAAAATTAACCGTGTTTCAGATGGGACGTTAAGCCGAGGTCTAGTGTCGGTGCTTTACACCGTGCACGTAAAAGAACCAGAGGAGATTCTGGAATGGGTCTCTGTCTGTATCATGCACTATACTCCAACATCTAAAATAACTAATCTCTTCAGGAGGCGTCGCTCATATGGGCAACCGGTAGCGACGATAAATAAACGTAAAACACACACACATCTATAATGAGTGTGAATCAAGCTTTTATAGTTGCATCGATATTTCATTTCCTTCGATGAACGTATGTGCCCTGCTTGTATACATGTTCGTATACGGGATCCCAACTAATGATACGCACTCAATGTTACCGGCATGCGCATTCGCATTATTAGACAGCGTTTGTCGCGAGAAAAGGCGTGTCTTACAATTTACGCTGATCCAATGATGGTCTATTTCCCTGTTCCGGCACACGGTAAGTTACAAATCTGAACTAAAAACATTTTAAATGCAAAGTGTACTATATTTTGGTTGTGTTATTGAAAATAATAATTATATTAATGTAGATATAAGTAACGAATCGAGGTTTAATAGTTTCCATCGGAGTATGAACTACATTGGCCGTGCTTAAGGTTAGCGTGTATGCCTTCGTCCTCCACATACTTGAATAACCACCACGCCCAATATAGTCCATACCCCGATGGAAACTATTGACACGCAATTCATTGAATTCATTCCTTAAGACAACTTATCTTGATCTCTCTTATTGGCGCGGGTGAAAGCGTGTATGTGATAGTACATGTGGGATGTATGTGCGTGTGGGAGGAAACCGGAGTACCCGGAGAAACCTCACCTGTCGGATATGTAGACCACGGTACGACCTCGTACCATCTCACATAGTTCTCGATACAAGGAGCGAACTCGGGTTGCATTATGTGAGAAATGAGCGCGCGAATGCGCATGCCCGTAACACTCCGAATGCGCATGCCCGTAACTTAGAGTGCCTATGTCAACTACATGTCATTACTGAGGAAATTCACACGGAAATAGATAGATGATGATTCCGTTTATTTACCCTCGCCACCGGTAAACCATATGGGCGAGCTCACGTGCTTTCGCACCGTCGGTTATTCGCTGAGATGAAGTGTTGAGTCGTCGGTGTCTTGTAGAGTGTAGATTGAAGTTTGTAGATTCCCGTGAAGATTATGGTCCAAGAAGATTACGATACTCGATGATTATTCCTTGTTGGTTATATCCAAGATGATTGTGGTTCTAGTAGTTAAAGTCAAGATGGTTGAAGGTCTGGTCGCTGACTGGATGAAGAAATGAGGTCATCCAGTCGCTTCTTCATCGTTGACCCAGTTATGGAGCGATACCAAACGACAGGGTGACGTTCCCTGCGCCTGGCATCATCTCCCCGACAACAGGGTGACAAGCCCTGTGCCGGTTTCCTGGGTCGGCTCACAGCAGCAGAATGGTTCGGTTGTTCCGTCGTTGTCCACCCCGTTGACGCATCCGGGGTCGAGGTCGCATCCCTCCGTCCCCAACGGACTTCATTGGTAGACGGATAAAAGAGTTCGAGGATGTGCCTCTTCAGCGCCCCAGTGTTAGCTGTCGCCGATCTAGGTAAGTGTTGACACTCCGAAGAGTCGATGCGGGTCCTCGTCTGTATGCGTCAGCGGCGTGGATTGGTCACTTCGGAACGGTGACACAATCTCCCGATGTGAGCTCAGGATGACATCCTCAGGAGGTTACTTCATTCCGTGGCAGGGTGACAATGCCTGGTCTTTATGTACTCAGTCCCTTGTAGGGCCACCCTCCTCACTGTTGGTCACCCCGCAGCAGCATTTATACGGATCTGGCAGTTAAACATCTGGTCGTCGATTGTCATTCAGGGGAGCGTGGATGCCACGGCCGTTGCCGCTCCCTCAGGTCCGCCGTCTCGTCTATCCGTTGGAGAAGTATAAGGAGGAGGAAAGATTGAAGTAGCCAGCGAAGATATAGTGTCTACAATGCCACTATCCAGAAGAGCTGGTGGATCTGTCCTGATGTGCCGTAGTCGTGGATCCACATGCTGGCGAGCCTCCCCCTTCACAAGATCGACGACCAGAAGATCCCAGAATCCTACGCTGCTGCTGCGGGATGTGCACCGGTCACGACGTGCACGTCGTGAGGAGATCGACCGATACAAGCAGGGTATGCATATACGTTCGCCGAAAGACGTGCAATAGTGATGTAAATATATAATTTATATTCATAAAACCGACTTGCGATCTGTCTACGCTACAATAGCCCCCCCCCAGTCCCCAAAATTATATGCAATTAGATTCGCCTACCTTTACATTTCTTGTGCTGAGGATGCTTTGCGCAAATGTCACGCACCAGTAAGTCACGTCTGAAATATATGTTATAGTCCTAGGTAATTAAAGCGACATTACATCTCAAAAAGCAATAAAATGCATTTTATTCACGTATAAATGCATTGCTACTACAAATTCTTCCGAATACAGTCGAACACTAACAATGAAACAGTGTGTTTGTGGTTTACAAACTTTCAAAAGTGAACGTAGCTTTTCATATATAACTGTTATCCACGCTCCTGAATTGACGTTTGTTTGTCATTGGAGTCAATACTAAACGCGTGATACTGCCATTTAGAGATAGTTTGACTAAGTTTAGTCTACAAATAAACATGCATAGGCACACATGTGACACATAACGGTAAATCTGTACCATAAATAGTGTTATTCAGGATACACTCATTGTATTACGCATGCATGTCGACCTATTTTACATATTTTATGTCAACAAACCGCGTATACGACGTGTGTTTATTTGCTGAAATATTCAGTTTTTGAGGCAAATATTTGGAACAAACTGATACCATATAATAGGAAAATACATTCCGCAGAAATTTGTGATTTCACCGATGTAGTGTCGCTTTAAAGCGACTGACTGACATGAACACTTTAAACAAATTATGGAACTTAATAGCACATTAATAAGAATGTTATCACATACGTTTGGTATATGTCTTTCAGTTATTTATTGGCAAATAAATCATGGCTTGATGGTTCTGGCGCGTAGGAAATAACCAGGCAGGTCGTAGGCCTAGGTGGTTCATTCCGGCGTTCAAAAACGACAAACCATGTTTTATTCCACTATGAATAACACAAATACAAATATGCACTATCCTCCAAATGGGTCTCTGTCTGTATCATTGCACTATCCTCCAAACATTTAAAATGACTAATCTCTTCAGGAGGCGTCGCTCAAATGGGCAACCGGTAGCGACGATAAATAAACGTAAAACACATACCGGTACTCAGTACAATGGTACAAATCGGCAAACAATATCAATTAACGTACATGATATGGTGATTCTTCTTCTTGCTACCTTTACCCGCCTTCTTGCACGTGACTAGTGTCGCACATACCACCAACATTATAATCACAAGTCGGGTGTTCATAGTGTCTATGTGTCCGCTTTCGTTCTATGCTGCGTATGCAATGCTTTCTGTAAATTCCATAAATTGTGGATCATACAATACTTTTAAATTAGTTAGCATATAGATTGAATCTCGCTTCTCACCAATGCAGACCGGGTTCGATCCTCGTATCGGGAAGTATGTGAGATGGTACGGTGGTCGCCAGATTGGACCGGTGGATTTTCTCCGGGTATTCCGGGTACTCCGGGTACTATGTTTCCTCCCAAACGAATGACCACAGTTACGCTTTCATCCGCGCCAACGAGAGTGATTAATATAAGTTGCACGCTGGACTTCAGATCCGTATAGAAACTAATTTGCCCTATATAAACTATTGCTAAAAAAAAAAATCCGAAAATCGATACAGGTTTTCGGGTAATTTTCAAGGGAGATAATACGCTTCAAAACAGCCAGGTGAAATTTGAAATGGGGTGAAATCTAGGTATGTTTGTTCCGGGTTTTTTTAGTGACTAACGTCGCACAAACAGCGTACAGTCATATGGCGACTCTCCAGTCATTATCGGCTGAGGACTCCAGGTGTCCCTCCCTGCAAGCAGTGTTTCAGGTACATACTGACACCGGGGTAGAACCACTAACCTACCGCAAGTCATCTTGTAAGCGGCAAGTGATTCGAAGCCAACGAGCGTAACCACTCGACAACATAAATATTCATATGAAGAACAGTGTTAGTATTCACAGACGGATCTGTAGTCCAGTGGTAACACGCTGGACTGGTAATCCAGGGGTCGCAGGTTCGATCCCCCGTCTGACCCTAATAAATTTAACAGTCTTTCAGATGGGACATTAAACAGAAGTCTCGTGTCGGTCGGTGCTGTACACCGTGCACGTAAATGAACCAGAGGAGACTCTGTAATGGGTCTCTAATGGGTCTGTATCATTGCACTATCCTCCAAAAATCTAAAATGACTAATCTCTTCAGGAGGCGTCGCTCATATGGGCAACCGGTAGCGACGATAAATAAACGTAAAACACACAAGTTGAAAGAAAATATATAGAAACTTTAATTTAGTAAAGCTGTGAGAAAGTACAAAATACATACCTGTGCTATCGTTGTATATGTTATGTTCCCCTGTTTTCTTGGCTCACAGAACAAACAGCAGGGCTTTATATACAACGAGTCAGACAAAATATTCGCTTAATCCGAATTACTGACAGCTTGACGACAGTATCTATGGGTCTAGTTGCCGAGTAACTGTGCGAACAATCTGAGATGACGTCCATTTTGGCAATCAAACAGTCATATTCATTTTAAGGTGTCTAGATTTAAGGCCACAGTTAGAACTAAGTGCCGACAGGTCATATGGCGATTTTCCAGATGTTATGGCTGGCGGAAAATCGCAAGTAGTTACCACACCAAGCCAGTTACTACACTCACGGGGTGCACTGCATACACCCTTGTATAACAACTGACATTCAGCAATATATCAGTTTTATTTTGTCAGTATAGTCACTCCGTCCCTGTGTGATGTCGTGTCCGATTAGCGCAGTCGCTTCTCACCAATGCAACCCGGGTCCGATCCTCGGACCGGGAAGTATGTGAGATGTACGGTGGTCGCCAGATCGGACATATGGGTTTTGTCTCCGGGTACTCCGGTTTCCTCCCATACCAAAGACCGTGTCTCTTTATATGTAAACGTTGGGAGTTTCTTATGGAGGTTGGGGCATCAAATACTGGTTAACCACTGCAGCCTTCCCATGAAAGGGGAAATGTGGTGTTAGGTAAACTGTCCGTCGTTCAAATGGGCAACCGGTAGCGACGTTAAATAAACGTAAATAAATAAATGTTCTGGGTCACTATGGCATGTACTGATCACGGCTATCCAGTATTACGTCAGTAAGGCATGATGGCTGTCCGATTAGCGCAGTGGTTAGCGCGCTCGCTTCTCACCAATACGACCCGGGTTAGATCCTCGGACCGGGAAGTATGTGAGATGGTACGATGGTCCATAAATCGGACAGGTGGGTTTTCTCCGGGTACTCCGGTTTCATCCCACATGAATGACCACACATACGCTTTCATCCGCGCCAACGAGAGTGATTAATATAAGTTGTTAGAACTTGCTTTCAATCGTTGTAAAATAAATAAAGTTTAAACATTCCATATTACAATTACGGTTGTAAGGAGCATGTTATTTAACGGGCAGGTCGCGCGGCTGTAAGGAGCATGTTATTTAACGGGCAGGTCGCGCGGTTGTAAGGAACATGTGATTTAACGGGCAGGTCGCACGGCTGTAAGGAGCATGTGATTTAACGGGCAGGTCGCACGGTTGTAAGGCGCGTGTTATTTAACGGGCAGGTTGCACGGGTGTAAGGAGCATGTTATTTAACGGGCAGGTCGCATGGCTGTAAGGAGCATGTGATTTAACGGGCAGGTCGCGCGGCTGTAAGGAGCATGTTATTTAACGGGCAGGTCGCACGGTTGTAAGGAGCATGTTATTTAACGGGAAGGTCGCACGGTTGTAAGGAGCATGTTATTTAACGGGCAGGTCGCGCAGTTGTAAGGAGCATGTTATTTAACAGGCAGGTCGCGCGATTGTAAGGAGCATGTTATTTAACGGGCAGGTTGCGCGGTTGTAAGGAGCATGTGATTTAACAGGCAGGTCGCGCGACTGTAAGGAGCATGTGATTTAACGGGCAGGTCGCGCGGTTGTAAGGAGCATGTTATTTAACGGGCAGGTCGCGCGATTGTAAGGAGCATGTTATTTAACGGGCAGGTTGCGCGGTTGTAAGGAGCATGTGATTTAACAGGCAGGTCGCGCGACTGTAAGGAGCATGTGATTTAACGGGCAGGTCGCACGGTTGTAAGGAGCATGTTATTTAACGGGCAGGTCGCACGGCTGTAAGGAGCATGTTATTTAACGGGCAGGTCGCGCGGTTGTATGGAGCATGTGATTTAACGGGCAGGTCGCGCGGTTGTAAGGAGCATGTTATTTAACGGGCAGGTCGCACGGTTGTAAGGAGCATGCGATTTAACGGGCAGGACGCGCGGCTGTAAGGAGCATGTTATTTAACGGGCAGGTCGCACGGCTGTAAGGAGCATGCGATTTAACGAGCAGGTCGCGCGGCTGTAAGGAGCATGTTATTTAACGGGCAGGTCGCACGGCTGTAATGAGCATGTTATTTAACAGGCAGGTTGCACGGCTGTAAGGAGCATGTTATTTAACGGGCAGGTCGTACGGCTGTAATGAGCATGTTATTTAACGGGCAGGTCGCACGGCTGTAAGGAGCATGTTATTTAATGGGCAGGTCGCGCGGTTGTAAGGAGCATGTTATTTAACGGGCAGGTCGCACGGTTGAAGGGAGCATGTGATTTAACGGGCAGGTCGCGGGGTTTAAGGAGCATGTGATTTAACGGGCAGGTCGCACGGTTTGTAAGGAGCATGTTATTTAACGGGCAGGTCGCACGGTTGTAAGGAGAATGTTATTTAACGGACAGGTCGCATGGTTGTAAGGCGCGTGTTATTTAATGGGCAGGTCGCACGGTTGTAAGGCGCGTGTGATTTAACGGGCAGGTCGCGCGGTTGTAAGGAGCATGTTATTTAATGGGCAGGTCGCACGGTTGTAAGGAGCATGCAATTTAACGGCAGGTCACGCGGTTGTAAGGAGCATGCGATTTAACGGGTAGGTCGCGCGGTTGTAAGGAGCATGCGATTTAACGGGTAGGTCACGCGGTTGTAAGGAGCATGTGATTTAATGGGCAGGTCACGCGGTTGTAAGGAGCATGCGATTTAACGGGTAGGTCGCGCGGTTGTAAGGCACGTGCTATTTAACGGGCAGGTCGCGCAGCTGTAAGGAGCATGTTATTTAACGGGCAGGTCGCACGGTTGTAAGGAGCATGTTATTTAACGGGCAGGTCGCACGGTTGTAAGGAGCATGTTATTTAACGGGCAGGTCGCACGGCTGGAAGGAGCATGTTATTTAACGGGCAGGTCGCACGGCTGGAAGGAGCGTGTTATTTAACGGGCAGGTCGCACGGCTGGAAGGAGCATGTAATTTGAAGTCAAATCCATAGACGCTTGGGGTCTGGACACATGTTTGCGGGTTCAAAACCACACATAATTTTTCTCTCTTTGTTTGGTTTTTACGCCATTCCAAGCAAGTTTTAAAATGACACCCCGTCACTATCAAAGGCTATCAGTGCACAGTTTATTTTTGGTGTCAGTGTACATACAAGATATGCTAGGTTTTATTTTTGGTTTAGTGGGATTACGAGCAGTAATGCAGGCAATGTAGAACCACCTACCTGCCACAATCCAGCAGGATAGCTTCTTCATCATATGAAGTAATTCGACACCATAGTTGGATTCGAACCTACAGCGGCGGTTTGGGGGGAGGGATTTACGGTGAACTTGGATTCGAACCTACAGCGGCGGTTTGGGGGAGGGATTTACGGTGAACTTGGATTCGAACCTACAGCGGTGGTTTGGGGGGAGGTATTTACGGTGAACTTGGATTCGAACCTACAGCGGCGGCGGTTTAGGGGGAGTGATTTACGGTGAACTTGGATTCGAATCTACAGCGGCGGTTTGGGGGAGTGATTTACGGTGACTTGGATTCGAACCTACAGCGGTAGTTTGGGGGGAGTGATTTACGATCAACTTCGATTCGAACCTACAGCGGTGGTTTGGGGGGAGTGAGGGGAGTAATTTACGGTGAACTTGGATTCGAACCTACGGCGGCGGTTTGGGGGGAGTGATTTACGGTGAACTTGGATTCGAACCTACAGCGGCGGTTTGGAGGGAGTGATTTACTGTGAACTTGGATTCGAACCTACAGCGGTGGTTTGGGGGAGTGATTTACGGTGAACTTGGATTCGAACCTACAGCGGTGGTTTAGGGGGAGTGATTTACTGTGAACTTGGATTCGTACCTACAGCGGTGGTTTGGGGGAGTGATTTACTGTGAACTTGGATTCGAACCTACAGCGGTGGTTTGGGGGAATGATTTACGGTGAACTTGGATTCGAACCTACAGCGGTGGTTTGGGGGGAGTGATTTACGGTGAACTTGGATTCGAACCTACAGCGGCGGTTTGGGGGGAGTGATTTACTGTGAACTTGGATTCGAACCTACAGCGGTGGATTGGGGGCAGTGATTTACGGTGAACTTGGATTCGAACCTACAGCGGCGGCGGTTTTGGGGGGAGTGATTTACGGTGAACTTGGATTCGAACCTACAGCGGTGGTTTGGGGGGAGTGATTTACGGTCAACTTGGATTTGAATCTAACAATTCGGTCACGTAGGCTCGACACAATATATAACAATAATTGTAACATCTTCTATTCCAGGCCATTGCCCTCTGAGAATGGGCAATATAAAATACAAACAGTGTCTTACAATTACAATAGACATTGCAAAGATGATCATTTGAAATACGTCGCACAGGCAAAAAATGCAAGTATTTATGTCTAGTTATTTTAGGCGCAAACAAGCGTAATGATTTGTATCGATAAGTCTTAACTAAACCACATACAAAACTCAAACTCTGTTTGCAATGGGCAAGACGTGCGATCATTTATTCATGACGAGGTTAATTACAAGTACAATACAAATGTTTTCAAATCTCTTTGACTGTAGGCCTACTACGTACATATAGTTGAATACATAAAACATAGCCTCGGCGCAGACCGAGATACACGGGGCCAGGTAAAACCCTGACACATAGCCTCGGCGCAGACCGAGATACACGGGGCCAAGGTAAAAACCCAGGGGTATAAAATCATTAATGATAGTGTAAAAATAACTCTGGAAAACTGTATCCAATGTACCTCACGGATGTTTCATATATTTTACTAACAATGGAAAACTGTATCCAATGTACCTCACGGATGTTTCATATATTTTACTAACAATGGAAAACTGTATCCAATGTACCGCAAGGATGTTTCATATATTTTACTAACAATGGAAAACTGTATCCAATGTACCTCAGGGAAATCTCATATATTTTACTAACATCATATCTTTGATTGTAGATTCAAATAATATTTTCCAAACGATAACGTATTCGTACTCTGTTTTACGATATACGCATAACGATAACGAATCTGAATTCAATTCGATTTTAACATTTAAATCAATATAGAAACCCGTTTATAGATCTCATTCCCGAAACAATTCGAATTTGTATAGCGAAATTGCTTACGATACGATCGCAGCCAAGCATAGAACTGACTATCAATCGAACCATATCACATGACCAAGCATGCACTCACAGTCATGTGATATATGCACCGATAATTCGCACACACAATTTTGTGCCAAGTATTGTTAAGACATACGTTCTGAGCTATACTAACGTAACACACAGAACTTGAAAGTCTTAACACCACCACTCACAAAATACAACACAACAACTGTTGCCGGGGCTAGGTACAGCATTTATTGCGAGGATGGGACAAATACAGCATTTACATACATGTACATCTTATAATTCTGTTTCACACATAATGTGACATATGTACGCTAAATGACCATTACATATCCATCATGAAAACAGCAAAGCCGCACACGAAAAACCCATTAGGAAACGTGTACCCGTAGCAATGCTTTAAACTGTTTCTCTGGATATAAGATGACGGGATATTTTCATCTTATGGTACCCTGTATGTCCCTACTTACTCAAAAACATAAAAATGTATATAATACATATATTGTGGATATTCATCCATGATCTGACATATCAAGAACTGGTATTGAAAATGTTTATGTCATATAAGCAAAATGCTATCCGGAATTTCAGTATAAAAATGTGAATTTGAATATTAAATATCGAATAGCCCTCGCGTTATCCTAGCGTAGAAGTGATTACCACACAAAATCACCCTATAAATACCTGTATGAACATATTTCTGCACGAAATACTCGACTAATCCGCCGTGTATTTTGTGTTCACAGGCCGTGTTAAGACATACGTTCTGAGCTAGACTAACGTAACGCAGAGAACTTACAATTATTCTCAGTCTGTATACTGTAGACCTAGTATCCATTGGTTAGTGAAATCAGGGGCGGATTTAGGTTGCATTGGGGCCCCTGGCTGTAGCTGAAGCAGGGGCCCTTTCATCAAGATAAATATTAGTGTACGCAAACAAGAAAATTCTATTGAATACACCTTTCACCGAAATTACGGCTTTCCGCTATCGCATTGGTTGGTAAGAAGGGAGTTCACCTGTCGACGCGTTTTGCGGGACTATACGTAGTCCCCACGGTCTGTGAAAATAGTCAGTGTGTTACGTTTATTAATCGTCACTACCGGTTGCCCATATGAGCGACGCCTCCTGAAGAAATTAGTCATTTTAGATTTTGGAGGATAGTGCAATGATACAGACAGAGACCCATTACAGAGTCTCCTCTGGTTCGTTTACGTGCACGGTGTACAGCACCGACACGAGACCTCGGTTTAAAGTCCCATCTGAAAGACTGTTAATTGTATTTGGGTCAGACGGGGGATCGAACCTGCGATCCCTGGATTAGCAGTCCAGCGTGTTACCACTGGACTACAGATCCGCCTGTGGCTCGTCAACTGATTAATCAATGTTAATATGGGTCCTAGTGTTAACTTTGGACTAACTAAGTAACTAAGTACGTGGAAGTCGTGATAGCTCAGTGGTAGCGCGTTCGCTTCACGTGCGAAATGCCCGGAGTTCGAGCCCCGCTGGAGCCGTTACGATTGTGTCCTTAGGCAATACATTTAAATTCCACATGCCTCTTCTCTCTCCCTCGTGGCGATGGATTCCATCAGGAATGAGGTCTCGATAGTGATTAGTATAAGTTATAAGAACTTGTTTCGCAAATATTAGCTAAAATAAATTTGTATAAACTAGTGTTAACTTTAGTAAACAACTATTTGCAGTTATTGGTGAAAATAGTAAACAAACACTGCTCTTATGTTTGCAGCCATTTTGACTGGCAAGTTTTATTAACAGCAATTTCATGATTTTACTAGTAATTCTTTAATTTATTAATTTAATAACTTTTATTAATTTTGGTTTCTTAATATAAAATATGGTATGATTTTAATGGTATTGAAATGTACTTTTTAAATATTAATTTATATTTTGACAATGATGTATGGGTTATAAATTATAAGAACTTAACTTGCACCTATTTTTGAAAGTCTATTTTCACAGTTGACCTATTAATATACAGGTAAATTATTATTTATTCGTTAGTGATACGAAATTTGTGAAATTATACAAACATATGTCCATTGAGAGATTTCCAACAATGTATGAACCTTGGTGATGGGATGAAAAATAAATATTTTATGAAGAAAACAAAATTAGGCTACTATATATATAATATCTGATCAACTTTGCCAAGATGATAAGTCCTGGATTAGAGAAATCATCAAAGACACTGTAAATGAAATGAAGGAACATATTCTCAGCTCAGTTGCCAATAGAATTAGCATACTAGAAGGAGACGTACATGAAAGGGCCGTTGAAAACAATAAAATCAAAGAGGAAATGAAGGCCAAAAATGAGGAGATTGAAAAACTGAAAGACAGCAATAGATATCTCCGTGATAAAATTATAAGAGAAACGGAAACAACTGAAAAGGTAACAAATGACATTGAGCAGTACAGTAGAAAGAACAATATCCGGATGTTTGGTGTTTCGGATGATGTATCCAAACAAACGTCCGAACAGACTACAACACAAGTCATTACATTAATCAATCAGAAATTAACTCTGACATTGTCGAGTGCAGATATTGATGTTGCACACAGACTGGGTCAATTTAAAGTAGGGAAAAATAGGCCAGTCATCGTGAAATTTGTTCGAAGACAAACGAAAATTGATCTGATGAAGAACGTCAGCAAATTGAAGGGATCCCAGGTCTCCATAAGCCAAGACCTAACTTGGTTTAACCAGCAAGTACTATCTTCGCTGCGTCTAATGGACAAAAGTAGAGTTGAGAAATGCTGGTGTTATGAGGGGAGAATGTTTGCCACTTTCAAGGAGACTTCCGGTGGAAAAATCAAACTAAGAACGAGAGAGGTCCAGTACAATGAATTCGGTCATTGGTTGAACATGCCGTGGCCGAACATGAGACTAACTCCACATACACCAGAAGGTAGCAGCATTCCACCAGTGGTAGAGCATAGTGCTGATCGTTCAATTTCAGATTGATTCAAATGGTGCCAAAAGACTTAGACTGACATATATAAATATTTACAAGTCTATATAAAGATGCATTTTAATGGACATGTGTGGATTCCGTGGACTGTGGTTGTTGAAATCAGAATGGGACAATGTCATAGTGTATGAGATGAATGAGTTGTTTCCCTTACTCCATATATTCTCTGGGATCCTGTCGTATCCTGATCTCAGCAATAGAGTTTTCTAACGTAAACGGAAATCGAAAACGGACTTCGTAATTCTGAAATAAACCAGGGATCTTCTCAAAATAATAATATAACACATATCACCGTTTATATTCACAAGTTATTGGACATTTTAGTATACACTAAAACGACCAACTAACTAAACATAATCTTCGTCGCTGGTATCGCTGCTTACTCCCAACTCTCGAAGGAGTTTTGGTACCTTCTTAGAAAGGAACCTTCTGTATAACATCTGGTTCTCTCGAACCAGGTCTGCGAGCGGTCTCCTCGCCCTTCGCTGCCTTCGACGTATCGGGCGGCGGTTGACATTAGCTGTACGCTGTGGATTAGCTGGTGGATTCGCTGGTGGATTAACAGGTGCAGCCTGTTCATTCTGGTCGCTATCAGCAGCCCTGGGCTGTGGTTGTTGTGCTTGTTCCGCATTAGCATCGACGGCGGTATCACCAGCCGAATCAGTACTTACTTCCTCCAACATTGCATCACGCCTATCAGGCTCAGGCCGTGGTGCAGCTCGTTCCGCAGCAACCATTCGCATGTCCATGTCCCTTACACGTTGCACCGGAGTCCTGCAACGAGATAATCATAAATAAAAATGTCACCAACAAGGTTCGAAAGCGCGTGAAAAGGATACAATCTTTTTAATATGACACATCCGTACACTTTCCACGGAGAGGCGTACACACAAGACATTAGATAAATGTTGAAGCTGCGTCCATCGGACACATGTGTCCCCCGTTGTAAATTGGTTGGCGTCCCATCATGGGAAACAATTGTGCGAAATTACGTGAAAATCTTTCAATATGCAATGGTGTTACCAATATTTGATATTTATCCTGTAAGTGTAACCCTGTCATTTGAGGTAAAGGTCTGTATATGTTCTGGACGCACTATAATGTGCAAGCCCGGGACACATGCTCTCATAAGGGGGGGGGGGTGAAAACCCAAGTCTACTAGATATTATTTCATTTATTGAAGTCATACACTAACATTATTGATATATCTACTACTGTATATCCAGAAATAGCCAGCAACAAATATTTTAAAAATCCTGAAATGAATGTGCAGACCCTGGACCAGGTACACATGCTCTCATAAGGGGGGAGGATAGAAAACTCAGGTCTACTATATATGTTATTTAATGTAGAATAGTCATATACTATGATATATCTAAGTACTACTGTATATCCAGCAAAAAATAAATCCTGAAAATAATGTGCAAGCCCGAGCTTTGTGGCGTAAAGGCAACTACGCGCCTGCATGTATAAAGATCACGTGGGTTACCGACATACATGTATAAACACTGATACAGAAACACGTGTTATACAGTGAATACAGAGAAAATACTTTAAAAGGATACAGGTAAACCTTTTGTTTATTTCATGTATAGAATTTGTTACACAACATACCTTCTTGTTGGTTTTCCATGTCACACTTTAGTGCACCAGTTCAGTTTCTTCAAAATTGCAAAAACCAAAAATCAACTTTTAAATGTATAGGTTTAGTGCACGAGCATTTCGTGGATTTACATACTCACGTGCGTATAGCGTGATTGTTGTAAATTCACAGGGACTTGTGATGTATGAACACATATAACAGATACAATAAGTTACTTTGTGTTGTAGAAACAGTAAAAATGAATTTTTTTTCAAATATCCGAAGGCCATTTTATCTTTGGTTAATAAATTGTTTCCAACAAGAAATATATAAATCAGGAGAAATATCTGTACAGGAATATTTATTATATATTTTTCAGAATGGATCGTCCTGCTGAATGTACCTGCTCTTCTCCAACCACCAAAAGGTCCAATCAAGTACATGCATTATGTTCGCTCCAGCCTTATTTCCTTAGTGATGCCACCTCCAGATCCAATCATAAATATACGTCACCGTCTATTTTTAGGAGATTATACCGGGTACAACGGCAGAGATCTTTTCAGTATGTATTCGGGGAACATATATCAGTTCCATAATATCACTGGTGAGACACCTGAAAGCTTAAGAGATTTAGTTACAGAGCTGCAGATGAGACCATCAAGAAATGTTAAGTTGTCTCCTCCTAACCGAGTTTTGATAGTATTGATCTGGATTAGATGTTATCCTACGTTTGCAGCACTTGCTACAATGTTCAATGTTAGCACGGCTATAGTTCATGTAGAAATACGAAGAATGATTAGTGTGTGTCACGAAAAACTTGGACATTACATAACTTGGCCATCTGTCGATGAATGGCGAGCTAAATGAGGACACTGGTATAGCCTTTTTCCAGCAGTTGGTGCCATTGATGGCACGTCACACGAGGTAAGGAGACCACTTAGTGAACCGCAAGGACATTATTAGTCTGGCTATAGAAAGTTCCACGCCGTTCATACTCAAGTCATTGTGGACAATGAAGGTAATGTTCGTCATGTAGAGTCCGGTTTTTCTGGGCATCTGAATGACGCGCAGCAGTTTAATCTGATAACTCAAATAGGCGGACCACAACTTCCTTTTCCCGGTGACTGCATATTACTTGCTGATAAGATATATCCCAATCGCGACCCCATTATGACACCATATACCACTCAACAAATAAGGCGTCGAGATGCGAGACAACAACGTAAATGCAGCAAATTGAATCGTTTGATACAGAGGAACAGAGTCTGTGTAGAGCACGCAATCGGTGAAATCAAACAGTATCAGTCGGTCAGTACTGTTTGGCGTCATTCAAACAGAATGCTCCCACAAGTTGTCAAAATATGTGCGTGTTTGATGAGAAGACGAAAGCAACGTAATTGAGGACATATATTATAGCTATATGGTGATTAGACAGTAGTAACTTTAATAGTCATAATAAATACAAGGTTTTGTCTTGACTTTTTTAATTCTTCACTTTCGTAAATTTCACAAAGCCCCATAATTATATCGCATTTAGTATTATATAGTTAGGTATACTAAAATGTCCAATAAATTGTGAATATAAAAGGTGATATGTGTTATATTATTATTTTGAGAAGATCCCTGGTTTATTTCAGAATTATGAATTCCGTTTTCGATTTCCGTTTACGTTAGAAAACTCTATTCGCGGTTCACGTAATCCACAAATGACAAATGAGAGAAACACTATATGTTTTGTGTAAATATTGAGTCTGTTTAGTTCTTTACATGTATAACTAGCTGTTGCATGGTCTAAACTTTATATGTATACGTGGCATCTGTTCTGGCTCCACACTTTATTGTTTTTGCGTTCTATCTACTGCTGTTTTATAAGACCTTTGAACCGCGGATAAAGATGACACCTGCAGTGTTATTAGACATTGATGATTAATAACGCATTGATGGTCACCCGCTTTACAAAAGGAACTACACTATGTTTTAGGTGTAATTATCTCCCTTACACCAAAGCTGAACAGAATTGTCGGCTCAAACCCCATACATAAAGACAATATTACTCACAAGGTGTTTATTAAAACAATATAAACTCATTAGCGTTTCATGAATGCTAAATATGAAATAACTAAAAAAGAATGATTTTTAATAAACCAGTATTGATGCTATATGTCGGACAGGGGCGTAGCTAGGTCCGTTCTAATGTGTACGCAAACAAGATATGGGGGTCCGGGAACATGCCCCTCTGAATTTTATTTTATAGTTTATACAGGTTTGTTTTAGCTCGATTGCGAAACAAGTTCTTACAACTTATATTAATCACTCTCGAGACCTCATTCCTGATGTACTCCATCGCCACGAGGGAGAGAGAAGAGGCAACAAGGAATTTAAATGCCTTACCTAAGGGCACAATCGTAATGGCTCCAGCGGGGCTCGAACTCCGGACATTTCGCACCTGAAGCAAACACGCTACCACTGCGCTATCACGACTTCCACCACCTCTGAATTGTGTTTGCTAACACGTCTGTTGTGCATTCTAGAGCCGTTTCAGCAACAGAATAAGATATAATGTGTCTCTACACGGTATCTTCAGTAGACAGTGTAAGGGTTAGGTTAAATCTTCGCTTTTTATTGCTTATTAATTAATTAATATAATATGTTTAACTTTTTATTTTTGCAATATTTTGAACAATGTGTACGCAACTGCGTACGTTGCGTACAGGTAGCTACGCGCCTATCTGAATATAAATATTTCCTGTGAGGTTCCTTGCTTTTTAGTTTTCGTTTCGACTTTAAAGAGCATGAAATAAATTTGGAAATGTTTTGATATGAACACTATTTATTGCTCTGATATAAAAAGCACACACATAGAAGTAATATATTAACTAAATAAATACGAGGACCATTCATAGGGGCTTTATTTTTGAACTTTGGATCATATATATGAGTGCATATATCATGCCACGTGCCACAATCAATAGGAACGTTATCAACCTGTGCAAACCCATACAGCGAATGCTCGGTGTTGCGGGGGTTGATGCGACGGAACTATCGATTGAAGTTGCCAAGGGCGAGTTACAGTGGGTTTAATTTCGCGTTGTTATACTGACGTTCGCAGTGATCGCGATTTGCTGTGTCGGGTTGCAAAGGGTGTTAGTAGTGTTTCTTTAAACATCTATAGGTAACTAAATATTATACCATGTAAAACGAAAGATCTGTATAACATGCTAGAATGCATAAATTTGATACATACTCTCGATAATATACATGTTAAAGGTATTATATATAACGCTTGTCATGACATAATGTTTAAATCCAATAAGGAATGATCGCAGTGACGTCACACATCTCGTATCAGTATAATGTTGTTGGGCAAAAATAACAAACAACAAGACCAGCGTGAAATGTTGTACAATATATATATTTCACATGTTCTATATAACCATGTTGACAATTAGAGCGTGGTATAAGATTCCAAACGATATCGAACTTGTTAATAAACTAAACACAAAATGGTTGTGTGAAAGTGACCCCACTTTATACATGTAAAACGCAAGTTTATCTTTTGCCCACCAGATTTTCCTACGTATCAGTTAATATGCATATCATTATATCGGGTGTTGTTTGATTACTAGAGTATCCCTTTATAGAAACTATGAATATTGAATTAAATGTCATGTAATGTAGGTAGTATATGAAACAACCATTCGTATGACATGGATTGGTGTAAAACAGGAATACAAATGTATCATAGCTCTTTACAGTTAAATATATACCTAACAAAAATGCCATGTCCCAGATTTATTTTAAGAAATTTATGATCTAAGAAGGTTTATCTTTGTTTTTATTATTAGATTGTCCATAATGTTGCGGTGTAAACCTTTAACAACATTCTTTGTTTTTGTTCTAGTATTTGTTTTTCCTATATGTACTTGCCTGTTCTGTCGTATACATACAATGAATGCTCAATATCATAAATTTGCTTCTCAATTTACCTTTAATAATAATTTGATCTCTATATCTGATGGATATCAATAGTTTAAATATTTTGTCTCTCAATTGCCGAGGACTAAATGGCAATAAAAAGAGACTACAGGTGTTTAAATTCTTAAAACAAAAACAATGTAGCATATATTGTCTCCAGGACACACATTTTACACCAAATATGTACACATTCATATATTCTGAGTGGAACAATGAATGTATATTTAGTTCAGGAACGTCTAATTCTAGAGGTGTTGCTATACTGTTCAATAGAAACTTTGAATATAAACTTCATAATAAATATACAGATCCAGATGGAAATGTTATTGCTATAGACTTGACAGTAGATGAGAACAACTTTACCATAATCAATTTGTATGGTCCAAACTCTGATAAACCTGACTTCTTTGATATATAGTATTATATATTTAGTATTATCGACACTTTTGGAAATGAGCTATACATGCTATGCGGAGACTTTAACTTAGTACTTAACCCAGAAATGGATTATTTTAATTACAAAACAACAAATAACAAACATGCCAGGAAAAATGTCTTACAATATATTCAAACAAAACAGCTATTAGATCTTTATAGAGAGTTCTTCCCCGATTTGAAGAGGTATACATGGAGGAAACCCACCACATTACAACAGGCCAGATTAGACTTCTTTCTGCTAACATCAACTCTCTTACCGTATGTAGAAAACGTTTCCATTGAATCAAGTTTTCAGTCGGACCACTCAGTTATTTTACTAAGACTTAAATTTGATGATTTTAAACATGGAAAAGGATTATGGAAGCATAATAACTCGCTGTTAAAAGATTTACTAGTGTATAATTCAGATACTATCAAGGACATCCCAAATAATGAGATACAGTTTACAATAAACGATCAGTTATTCTTAGAAACGCTTTTGATGGAATTAAGGGGAAAATCGATATCATATGGTTCTTATAAAAAGAAATTGAATCTATCAAAGGAAAAAAAAAATTAAATGAAATAAATGAGGTTGAATCTAATCTGTCTGACTCAAATTTAGATAAGCTTCAGCTACTGAGAAATGAATTAAACACCATAAAGGAACAACAACTTGAAGGCTATTTAATACGGTCTAGAGTAAATTGGTCCATAGCCGGTGAAAAACCTAGCAAATATTTCTGCAGTTTAGAAAAAAATAGTTTTATTTCAAAAACAATATACAAGATTGAAACTGATGATGGTTTGATCATAAAGGACCAAAGCGACATACTCAAAGAAACAAAATGTTTTTATGGAAAGTTATTTAAATCAAAATCAATTAATCTTGCTGAAGAAACTTTTATTAATTTTGTAAATAATGTTGAAACACCTAAATTAACACATTCAGAATCCAGTAATCTTGAAGGACATATATCTTACCACGAGTCAACTAAAGTGTTAAAAGATATGGCAAATAATAAAAGTCCAGGAACTTCTGGTTTCGGTGCAGATTTCTATAAAGTATTTTGGAACAAATTAGGATGCTTTGTAGTAAGAGCAATAAATCAGGCTTATTCATCAGGAAATCTTTCTATCTCTCAAACACAAGGTATAATTACATGTATCCCAAAAGAAAATAAACCCAAACAATTCTTGAAAAACTGGAGACCCATAACACTACTTAATACTGTTTACAAAATTGGTTCAGGTTGTATAGCAAATAGAATAAAAACTACTATGGATAAATTGATAAGCAAAGATCAAACAGGATTTATTAAAGGCAGATATATTGGCGAAAATACAAGATTAATATACGATATAATGCAATATACAGAAGAAAATGACATCCCATGACTCCTTCTTTTGATTGATTTTGAAAAAGCTTTTGACTCCCTGTCGTGGTCATTTGTTCAAAAGACTTTATCCTTCTTTAATTTTGGGTCATCCATTAAAAAGTGGTTTGATATGTTATATAAAGATGCACAGTCCGCGGTAAATCAATGTGGAATTTTATCAGATGTTATAAAAATTGGCCGTGGATGTAGGCAAGGAGACCCTTTATCCTGTTACATATTCATCTTGTGTGTGCAGAAGTTTTGTCTTTGAAAATAAAAAGCAATAAACATATTAAAGGAATTGACATAAATAAACATAAATTATCATAATTTGCAGATGACACAACCATGATCTTAGATGGATCAACAGAATCTCTGAATCAGACATTAAATACTTTATCGGATTATGCTATTATATCTGGATTAAATGTAAACTTTGAAAAGACTAAGGTTGTATGGATAGGTAGAAAGAAATGTTCTAGTGATAGTATAAAAACAAGATGGAAACTATCTCGGAATCAACATAGTTTCAAAATGTTAGGCATACATTTCCATGTAGATTTGAACAAGATAATAGAAATAAATTATAAAGATAAAATTGAAAAGATCCAAAACGTTATTAAACAATGGAAAAGAAGAATATTAACACCTATTGGAAAAATAACTGTTATTAAAACTCTATTAATTTCCACTCTTAACCACTTATTTATTGCATTGCCAAACCCACCAAAGGAACTTATTAATTACTTAAATACATTAATTTACGATTTTATTTGGCAAGGTACTGCCAAAATAAAAAGCAATATTCTAGTAAATAAGTACAAATGGGGAGGTTTAAAAATGATCAATATAACTGCTTCCATAAAGGCTTTAAAACTTACATGGCTAAGAAGAATATTAGGTAATGGAAGTTAATGAACAACTTGAAATGCAGAAATTATTCCATTGCGGAAAACACTATGTTGAAAAACTATCTAGAGAAAGTAATAACATGTGCCTTTGCTAATTTGATAGAGCACAGTGCAGTGAAAAAAGATTGTATAGGTAACATACCCTTGTTTTATAATCATGAACTATTAATTGGTGCGAAGAGTGTCTTCTTAAAATCCTGGTTTGATGCAGGTGTCCATTACATAGCTGACCTTTTAAATTTTGATGGCACCTTTTTAACATTAGATGAATTTAAGAAAACATACAATGTCACAACAAACTATTTAGTTTATCAGGGTGTTTTAAATGCTGTAAAACAACTATTAATAACGTACAATATAACTACAAACGACATTGTCATACCACCCAGACCAACATTACCACCCACTCTAAAAGACATAACTATAAATAAGAAAGGGTCAAAAGCAATGTATAATATCTTAAATATCAATACTTCTATGCCAACGAGTCAAACAAAAGGGTTAGAAAAGCCTAGTGTAACATTTAATAAAGAGGAGTGGAAACAAATTTATTCTTTGCCTTTCAATATAACGAAAGATTCTAAAATAGAGTGGTTCCAAATAAGAATATTACATAGAATTTTAGGAACAAACGATTTACTATATAAAATAAAGTACAAGGACAGCCCACTTTGCACCTTCTGTAAGACTGAGAATGAAACAATAGAACACTTATTCTGGGGATGCAATGCAACTAGGAAACTAATCACTGCTTTATTAACGCCATCAATAGACTTATTTGCACCTTTAAATGAAAATACAATGATCTTTGGATACATTAATCTCAATAATAACGAGATAGCAAAGAATTTGATAATTATCTTTTTGAAAATGTATATATATAAATGTAAAATGCAAGAATGCCCCCTTACAGTAATAGGAGCAAAACATATCATATTATATTATTACAATATAAACAAAAAGACTGCAGTTGTTAATAATAATATAGATAACTTTAGAAGAATATGGGAATATATAAACGTATTTATGCCAGAGTTGTGTTGAAATGTTGTTGTATTTGATTTTTTTTTTTACCAAACTGTACAACTTTGGTCGATATTAAAAGCATTACCTCATGTATGTAACGGCATCTAAGGTAGAAATATTGAGAAGCAAGTTTATCTATATACGCACGGACAACGATAAGACAGGCGGGTGTTTGTGAGTGAGTGAGTGTGGTGTTGGTGTTGGTGTTGGTGTTGGTGTTGGTGTTGGTGTTGGTGTTGGTGTTGGTGTTGGTGTTGGTGTTGGTGTTGGTGTTGGTGTTGGTGTTGGTGTTGGTGTTGGTGTTGGTGTTGGTGTTGGTGTTGGTGTTGGTGTTGGTGTTGTTGTTGTTGTTGTGTTGTTGTTGGTGTTGGTGTTGTTGTTGTTGTTGGTGTTGTTGTTGTGTTGTTGGTGTTGGTGTTGGTGTTGGTGTTGGTGTTGGTGTTGGTGTTGGTGTTGGTGTTGGTGTTGTTGTTGTTGTTGGTGTTGTTGTTGTTGTTGGTGTTGTTGTTGTTGTTGTTGTTGTTGTTGTTGTTGTTGTTGTTGTTGTTGTTGTTGTTGTTGTTGTTGTTGTTGTTGTTGTTGTTGTTGGTGTTGGTGTTGGTGTGGTGTGGTGTTGGTGTGGTGTTGGTGTGTGTGGTGTTGGTTTGGTGTGTGTGGTGTTGGTGTGTGTGGTGTTGGTGAGATGTTGGTGATTTGTGGTGTATGTTGTGTTGTTAAGGTGTTGTGTTGGTGAGGTGTGATGTGCTGTGGTGTGGTATTGGTGTTGTGTGTATGGTGTTGATGTGGTGTTGGTGTGTGTTGTGTTGTGCTGTGTTGGTGTGTGTTGATGTGGTGTTGGTGTGGTGGTTGTGGTGTTGTGTTGGTGTGGTGTTGGTGTTGTTGTGCAGAGGTGGTGTGGTGTTGGTGTGGTGTTGGTGTGGTGTGGCGTTGGTGAGATGTTTGTGATGTGTGGTATGTGTGGTGTGTGTGAGGTTTTGGTGAGGTATGTGTTGTGTTGGTGTGGTATAGTGTTCGGTGTTGATGTGTTATGTGTGGTGTTGTTGTGTGGTGTTGGTGTCGTGTGGTGTTGGTGAGGTGTGCTGTTATGTTGGTGAGGTGTGGTGTTGGTGTGGTGTGTGTGGTGGTGGTGTGGAGTGTGTGGTGTGGTGTCTTGGTGTTGTGTGGGGTCGATGTGGTGTGTGTGGTGTTGGTGTTTGTTGTGTTGGTGTGGTGTTGGTTTGGAGTGGTCTTGGTGATGGTTTTGGTGTTGGTGGTGTATTGGTGTTGTTTGTGTGTGTGGTGTGTGTGTGGTGTGGTGTTGGTGTGGTTGTGGTATTGGTGTGGTGTGCGTGGTGTTGGTGTTGTGTGGTGCGTGTGGTGTTGGTGTGGTGTGTGTAGTGTTGGTGTGTGTGGTGTGTGTGGTGTAGTGTATTTGTTGTAGTGTGTGTGGTGTTGGTGTGGTATGTGTGGTGTGTGTGGTGTGTGTGGTGTTGGTGTTGTGTGGTATGTGGTGTGGTGTGTGTGTGCTGTTGGTGTTTGTGGTGTTGGTGTGGTGTGTGTGGTGTTGGTGTTTGTGGTGTTGGGGTGGTGTGTGTGTGGTGGTGTGGTTTGTGTGTTGAGGTGTGTTGGTGTTGTGTGGTGTTGACTATGTGTGTGTGGTGTTTGTGGTGTTGGTGTAGTGTTGGTGTGGTGTGGTGTTGGTGAGGTTTGTGGTGTTGGTGTGGTGTTGGTGTGGTGTTGGTGTGGTGTGTGTTGTGTGGTGTGTGTGTGGTGTGTGTGTGTGTGTGTGTGGTGTGTGTGTGGTGTGTGGTGTGTGTGTGTGTGTGTGTGGTGTGTGTGGTGTGTGTGTGTGTGTGTGTGTGTGGTGTGTGTATGTGTGTGGTGTGTGTGGTGTGGTGTGTGTGTGTGTGTATGTGGTGGTGTGGTGTAGTGTGGTGTGATGTGTGGTGTGGTGTGCGTGTGTGTGTGGTGTGTGGTGTGGTGTGGTGTGGTGTGGTGTGGTGTGGTGTGGTGTGGTGTGGTGTGTGTGTGTGTGTGTGTGTGTGTGTGTGTGTGTGTGTGTGTGTGTGTGTGTGTGTGTGTGTGTGTGTGTGTGTGTGTGTGGTGTGTGGTGTGTGGTGTGTGTGGTGTGTGTGGTGTGTGTGGTGTGTGTGTGGTGTGTGTGGTGTGTGTGTGTGTGTGTGTGTGTGTGTGTGTGGGTGTGTGTGTGTGTGTGTGTGTGTGTGTGTGTGTCGAGTATAAGTTATTGAGCTCCCTTTGTCATATTGATATAAAGATGCTGTATGATATGGTGGGGGTACAATTATTTGTGTTGTATGTGTTTTTGTTGTGTCTGTCAAATTTGTTTTTGTTTTTTTGGTTGTGCAAAAAATCCCTATGTAAATCATAATTATGAATGTACATATATCTATTATGAATATTGTATTGTATATATACATTGTACGGCGAATAGGGGATGCTCCTGGACCCCTACTCGACCTATGACGTGGAAAATAAATGGGGTTATTCCGAAAGGGGGCCTGGAAAAAAAAATGCCAATGAAAATTGCGGCCACAGTAGGAATGATGACGTCACGCGGGAACTATGTATTATACTCTGGGAACAACTCAGTCAGCCCTCCCTTTAATCCACCACTGAGTGAAATTATATTTAACATCGCTACCGGTTGCCAATTTGAGCGGCGGACCGTTAACTGGCAAATACAAAATTGTGTCTAGTCATAAATTATGCAGTGCCATAGAAAATTATAACAGCTAATAATTATTAAAGTGGTTATTCCGAGGAAAACAAACCACACACAAGTGAAAATATAACCAAACTTTTGCAGTCTAGACAGCAATTTTCCCGTAAGTGCACTATACGTTATTGCTGCAATCGACTAAACACAACATATTATTAAAGTCGTACATCGGTGGAAAGCTCAGGATATCTTCTAAGTTATATATATTTATGTAGTCATTTAAAAAAAATTCGTTAACTTTTATTCAGTTAATTGTAGATTTAAAATACTAATTTGGGGGCCTCTAAATATCGGGGGTCCCGTAAGTGGTCCAATACCGGCACCTCTCCCCTATTCATGTATATGTTGATTGCTTTGAAATTGACGCTGCCTCAGTGTGTACCATGTACGAGCCCCGTGTAGACAGAGTATAACTGAAAAATCAAATCAAACTTAAATGCAATTGTCTAAATGTACAATACGTGTGTGCTTTACGTTTTATGTATCGTTGCTACCGGTTACCCATATGAGCGACGCCTCATGAAGATATTAGTCATTTTAGATTTTTGGAGGATAGTGCAATGATACAGAGACCTCGGTTTAACGTCCCGTCTGAAAGACTGTTAATGTGTTCCTCTATCAATCAACATACTAATTATATATGTTATATTTCCGGTTTTACGCCTGGATCAGCACCATTTCGGGCTATATCGCCGGCGGGCAGTTTAGTTACCAACACCTTTCCTGGGCAGGCTCCAGCGGTTAACCAGTACTTGGGTGCACCAACCTCCGTAAGAAACTTTTTCATATAAATGAGACACGACCTGAGCGGGACTCGAACCCGTGACCATCAGTGATGAAGTCAGCGACCTTAATCACTCGACCACGGAGGCGGACTACATACTAATTATATACAACGTATATAGATGAGTGGAAAGCAGTCCGCCTTGTCGAACTCCTGTTTTATGGGGGAAAGCGTATCATTAATTGTACCCTGCAATATAGTTTTATTATGAATTCAATACGCACAACATACCACTCTTTACAGGATAAACGAATATACCATGTTAAATATGTATAAACAGAAAATTATAACGCAGAAAACGACGTCAGAATTTCAGCCGTATGCCAATTGGGCCGTTTGTTGCTAACAGCATGTGTAATAAGCTACAAGGTGATGCCTACATTAGAAACATACAGACGGTAGAATATGTATTTGTTCATGATGTAGCCATACTTTATTGCATATGTAATACACTCGACAATGCAATATTACATATGAGCGTGAATCAGATGTGAAATAAGTTAACAGATTATAAGGCACATATATACATGTGTAGTCTGGGAACAGGCGTCGATATATTTTGCCTGGTCAGTCAAATAAATATATTTTAACACCGAGACTATTAATTGGACCGTATTGAGTTTCTGATCATATCACTATTCAAATGCCCATAAATGCAGTGGCGTAACTTCCTGTAGTCCAATGGTAACACGCTGGACTGTGAATCCAGTGATCGCATGTTCGAACCCCCGTCTGACTCTAATATATTTTAACACCGAGACTATTAATTGGGCCGTATTGAGTTTCTGAACATATCAACATTTGGCTAGAAGTTAAAAAGTGAATAATCGACAGACTGGAACCCAGGCTAATACATTTGTGTAACATAGCAAAAGGGTCGGGTCACATGTTATAACATGTTTTTGTATAATTTGTGGTAGAACAGTTTACATAGTCCTTTGTAAAATCGTATATCTAATATAGTATGTATTAATTAACACATTTTTTAAAACTTTTTAACTTTATTTAGTTTAAACATATTTTATTTTATCAATATTTACATCATGTTGTAACATTAATATACAAGAACAAATGTATTAAATCGGAGGCTAGTAGCTTATTTAGATTTTCTCCATGACAAACATAATGTTCATAAACTATGGCAGAGTGTATATACATTTATGAATGTGACAAGTTTTATTCAACTGTAATGATTAACTTTTTTTATTTTACAACGATTGCGAAATAAGCATTAACAACTTATATTAATCACTCTAGTTGACGCGGATGAAAGCGTATATGTGGTCATTCGTGTGGTAGGACACCGGAGTACATGGAGAAAACCCGCCTGTCCGATCTGGCGACCACCGTACCATCTCACATTCTTCCCGGTCCGAGAGATCGAACCCGGGTTGCAATAAATTAATTAACACTTAAGACTATCGTTCACATTAATAATTTCATGAATGCCTGGACAAGTAGTTTAAACAGCATCGATAACGTAATAACATTCCAGCACACTATATATACTTTATACATATTTATTTAACTCGATTACGAAACAAGTTCTTATCAACTTATATTAATCACTCTCGATACCTCATTTCTGATGTAATACATCGCAACGAGAGAGAAAAGGGGCAACATGGAATTGAAATGCATTGCCTATGGGCACAATCGTTACGGCTCCAGCGGGGCTCGAACTCCGACCTTTCGAACCTGAAGCGAACGCGCTACCGCGGCGCTATCACGGTATATGTACTATTTTGAACAGATGCTGGATTGGAAGACAAGGTTTGGAAACTACTTATATATAAAGTCCCCTCCGAACATCAAACTGGTGTTAAAATTTTAATAAACATGTCATATTAAACTAATAAATAAGTGTTATGATTTCTTGAGTTTAATGCATTTCTGTTCATTGCAATATGCAACATTTTCCATTCATAATTTTATTAAAAAAATAAAGTTAAAATTGTAATAAAAATGTCATAGATAGTTATTAATTGCATGACGCATCATATATATAGCTAAAAGTAAAGTAAAGTGTTTGTTTATTATAGTGTCACCCCTATTTAAAGTGCCAGCCATTTCTGACTTATGAGACACCTCTTTTTTATGAACATCAGTACTTCCCGAATCCTATACATGTATGCCAGGTGACAGGCTGGTAGGCATTCGGTTAACCATTATTTAACTAGCTGGTGACTCACCAACCGGCCATATCAGAACGAACCCCTAACGAGATTCGAACCTTCGACCTCCCGCTCCGTAGGCGGACGCCTTAACCACTAAGCCACGGAGACGGTCATGTAAAACCCAAAGCACGTGTCAGTCAAGAGGATCTGGGGGAATTAGAATGTGTTCTGTCCGCAAACGTTCGGCTATCTCACATTTCAGTCTTTGTAATAAGTAACAAACAGAGTGATCGGATTAAACACCACACTATCTTTCATAGAGCGATCGGGTTAAAGACCACACTATCTTTCATAGAGTGATCGGGTTAAACACCACACTATCTTTCATAGAGCGATCGGGTTAATACACCACACTATCTTTCATAGAGCGATCGGGTTAATACACCACACTATCTTTCATAGAGTGATCGGGTTAATACACCACACTATCTTTCATAGAGCGATCGGGTTAATACACCACACTATCTTTCATAGAGCGATCGGGTTAATACATCACACTATCTTTCAAAGAGTGATCGGGTTAATACACCACACTGTCTTTCATAGTGTGGTCCGGTTAAACACCACACTATCTTTCATAGAGCGATCGTGTTAATACACCACACTATCTTTCATAGAGCGATCGGGTTAATACATCACACTACCTTTCATAGAGTGATCGGGTTAATACATCACACTATCTTTCATAGAGCGATCGGGTTAATACACCACACTATCTTTCATAGAGTGGTCGGGTTAAGCACCACACTATCTTTCATAGAGTGATCGGGTTAAGCACCACACTATATTTCATAGAGCGATCGGGTTAAGCACCACACTATCTTTCATAGAGTGGTCGGGTTAAACACCACACTATCTTTCATAGAGTGGTCGGGTTAAACACCACACTATCTTTCATAGAGTGATCGGGTTAATACACCAAACTATCTTGTCATAGAGTGGTCGGGTTAAACACCACACTATCTTTCATAGAGCGATCGGGTTAATACACCAAACTATCTTTCATAGAGTGATCTGGTTAATACACCACACTATTTTTCATAGAGTGATCGGGTTAATACACCACACTATATTTCATAGAGTGATCGGGTTAATACACCACACTATCTTTCATAGAGTGATCGGGTTAAACACCACACTATCTTTCATAGAGCGAGCGGGTTAATACACCACACTATCTTTCATAGAGTGATCGGGATAAACACCACACTATCTTTCATAGAGCGATATGGTTAATACACCACACTATCTTTCATAGAGTGATCGGGTTAATACACCACACTATATTTCATAGAGTGATCGGGTTAATACACCACACTATCTTTCATAGAGTGATCGGGTTAAACACCACATTATCTTTCATAGAGCGATCGGGTTAATACACCACACTATCTTTCATAGAGCGACCGGGTTAATACACCACACGATCTTTCATAGAGTGATCGGGTTAATACACCACACTCTCCTTCATAGAGCGATCGGATTAATACACAACACTATCTTTCATAGAATGATCGGGTTAATACACCACCCTATCTTTCATAGAGCGACCGGGTTAATACATCAAACTATCTTTCATAGAGTGATCGGGTTAATACACCACACTATCTTTCATAGAGCGATCGGGTTAATACACCACACTATCTTTCATAGAGCGATCGGGTTAATACATCACACTGTCTTTCATAGTGTGGTCCGGTTAAACACCACACTATCTTTCATAGAGCGATCGTGTTAATACACCACACTATCTTTCATAGAGCGATCGGGTTAATACATCACACTATCTTTCATAGAGTGATCGGGTTAATACATCACACTATCTTTCATAGAGCGATCGGGTTAATACACCACACTATCTTTCATAGAGTGGTCGGGTTAAGCACCACACTATCTTTCATAGAGTGATCGGGTTAAGCACCACACTATATTTCATAGAGCGATCGGGTTAAGCACCACCCTATCTTTCATAGAGTGGTCGGGTTAAACACCACACTATCTTTCATAGAGTGGTCGGGTTAAACACCACACTATCTTTCATAGAGTGATCGGGTTAATACACCAAACTATCTTGTCATAGAGTGGTCGGGTTAAACACCACACTATCTTTCATAGAGCGATCGGGTTAATACACCAAACTATCTTTCATAGAGCGATCGGGTTAATACACCAAACTATCTTTCATAGAGTGATCTGGTTAATACACCACACTATCTTTCATAGAGTGATCGGGTTAATACACCACACTATATTTCATAGAGTGATCGGGTTAATACACCACACTATCTTTCATAGAGTGATCGGGTTAAACACCACACTATCTTTCATAGAGCGAGCGGGTTAATACACCACACTATCTTTCATAGAGTGATCGGGTTAAACACCACACTATCTTTCATAGAGCGATCTGGTTAATACACCACACTATCTTTCATAGAGTGATCGGGTTAATACACCACACTATATTTCATAGAGTGATCGGGTTAATACACCACACTATCTTTCATAGAGTGATCGGGTTAAACACCACACTATCTTTCATAGAGCGAGATCTGGTTAATACACCACACTATCTTTCATAGAGTGATCGGGTTAATACACCACACTATATTTCATAGAGTGATCGGGTTAATACACCACACTATCTTTCATAGAGTGATCGGGTTAAACACCACACTATCTTTCATAGAGCGATCGGGTTAATACACCACACTATCTTTCATAGAGCGACCGGGTTAATACACCACACGATCTTTCATAGAGTGATCGGGTTAATACACCACACTCTCCTTCATAGAGCGATCGGATTAATACACAACACTATCTTTCATAGAATGATCGGGTTAATACACCACCCTATCTTTCATAGAGCGACCGGGTTAATACATCATACTATCTTTCATAGAGTGATCGGGTTAATACACCACACTATCTTTCATAGAGTGATTGGGTTAATACATCACACTATCTTTCATAGAGTGACCGGGTTAAGCACCACACTATCATTCATAGAGCGATCAGATTAAACACCACACTATCTTTCATAGAGTGGTCGGTTTAATGCATCACACTATCTTTCATAAATTGATCTGGTTAAACACCACACTATCTTTCATAGAGTGATCGGGTTAAACACCACACTATCTTTCATAGAGTGATCGGGTTAAACACCACACTATCTTTCATAGAGTGGTCAGGTTAATGCATCACACTATCTTTCATAGATTGATCTGGTTAAACACCACACTATCTTTCATAGAGCGATCGGGTTAAACACCACACTATCTTTCATAGAGCGATCGGGTTAATACATCACACTATCTTTCATAGAGCGATCGGTTTAAACACCACGCTATATTTCATAGAGCGATCGGGTTAATACATCACACTATCTTTCATAGAATGATTGGGGTAAACACCACACTATCTTTCATAGAGCGGTCGGGTTAATACACCACACTATCTTTCATACAGCGATCGGATTAAACACCACACTATCTTTCATAGAGTGATCGGGTTAATACACCACACTATATTTCATAGAGTGATCGGGTTAATACACCACACTATCTTTCATAGAGTGATCGGGTTAAACACAACACTATCTTTCATAGAGCGAGCGGGTTAATACACCACACTATCTTTCATAGAGTGATCGGGTTAAACACCACACTATCTTTCATAGAGTGATCGGGTTAATACACCACACTATCTTTCATAGAGCGACCGGGTTAATACACCACACGATCTTTCATAGAGTGATCAGGTTAATACACCACACTCTCCTTCATAGAGCGATCGGATTAATACACAACACTATCTTTCATAGAGTGATCGGGTTAATACACCACACTATCTTTCATAGAGCGACCGGGTTAATACATCACACTATCTTTCATAGAGTGATCGGGTTAATACACCACACTATCTTTCATAGAGTGATTGGGTTAATACATCACACCATCTTTCATAGAGTGACCGGGTTAAGCACCACACTATCTTTCATAGAGCGATCGGATTAAACACCACACTATCTTTCATAGAGTGGTCGGTTTAATGCATCACACTATCTTTCATAAATTGATCTGGTTAAACACCACACTATCTTTCATAGAGTGATCGGGTTAAACACCACACTATCTTTCATAGAGTGATTGGGTTAAACACCACACTATCTTTCATAGAGTGGTCGGGTTAATGCATCACACTATCTTTCATAGATTGATCTGGTTAAACACCACACTATCTTTCATAGAGCGATCGGGTTAAACACCACACTATCTTTCATAGAGCGATCGGGTTAATACATCACACTATCTTTCATAGAGCGATCGGTTTAAACACCACGCTATATTTCATAGAGCGATCGGGTTAATACATCACACTATCTTTCATAGAATGATTGGGGTAAACACCACACTATCTTTCATAGAGCGGTCGGGTTAATACACCACACTATCTTTCATACAGCGATCGGATTAAACACCACACTATCTTTCATAGAGTGATCGGGTTAATACACCAAACTATCTTTCATAGAGCGATCGGATTAAACACCGCACTATCTTTCATAGAGCGATCGGGTTAAACACCACACTATCTTTCATAGAGCGATCGGCTTAATACATCACACGATCTTTCATAGAGTGATCGGGTTAATACATCACACTATCTTTCATTGAGTGATCGGGTTAATACACCAAACTATCTTTCATAGAGCGATCAGGTTAAACACCACACTATCTTTCATAGAGCGATCAGGTTAATACACCAAACTCTCTTTCATAGAGCGATCGGATTAAACACCACACTATCTTTCATAGAGTGATCAGGTTAAATACCACACTGTCTTTCATAGAGTGATCGGGTTAAACACCACACTGTCTTTCATAGAGTGATCGGGTTAAACACCACACTATCTTTCATAGAGTGATCGGGATAATACACCACACTATCTTTCATAGAGTGATCGGGATAATACATCATACTATCTTTCATAGAGCGATCGGGTTAATACATCACACTATCTTTCATTGAGTGATCGGGTTAATACATCACACTATCTTTCATAGAGTGATCGGGTTAATACATCACACTATCTTTCATTGAGTGATCGGGTTAATACACCACACTATCTTTCATAGAGCGATCGGGTTAATACACCACACTATCTTTCATAGAGCGATCGGGTTAATACATCACACTGTCTTACATAGAGTGATCGGGTTAATACACCACACTATCTTTCATAGAGGGATCGGGTTAATACACCACACTATCTTTCATAGAGCGATCGGGTTAATACATCACACTATCTTTCAAAGAGTGATCGGGTTAATACACCACACTATCTTTCATAGTGTGGTCCGGTTAAACACCACACTATCATTCATAGAGCGATCGGGTTAATACACCACACTATCTTTCATAGAGCGATCGGGTTAATACATCACACTATATTTCATAGAGTGATCGGGTTAATACATCACACTATCTTTCATAGAGCGATCGGGTTAATACACCACACTATCTTTCAAAGAGCGATCGGGTTAAGCACCACACTATCTTTCGTAGAGTGGTCGGGTTAAACACCACACTATCTTTCATAGAGTGGTCGGGTTAAACACCACACTATCTTTCATAGAGTGACCGGGTTAATACACCAAACTATCTTGTCATAGAGTGGTCGGGTTAAACACCACACTATCTTTCATAGAGCGATCGGGTTAATACACCAAACTATCTTTCATAGAGTGATCTGGTTAATACACCACACTATCTTTTATCGAGTGATCGGGTTAATACACCACACTATATTTCATAGAGTGATCGGGTTAATACACCACACTATCATTCATAGAGTGATCGGGTTAAACACAACACTGTCTTTCATAGAGTGAACGGGATAATACATCACACTATCTTTCATAGAGCGATCGGGTTAATACACCACACTATCTTTCATAGAGTGATCGGATTAAATACCACACTATCTTTCATAGAGCGATCGGGTTAAACACCACACTATCTTTCATAGAGCGATCTGGTTAAACACCACACTATCTTTCATAGAGCGATCGGGTTAAACACCACACTATCTTTCATAGAGCGATCGGGTTAAACACCACACTATCTTTCATAGAGCGATCGGGTTAAACACCACACTATCTTTCATAGAGCGATCGGGTTAAACACCACACTATCTTTCATAGAGCGATCGGGTTAAACACCACACTATCTTTCATAGAGCGATCGGATTAAACACCACACTATCTTTCATAGAGCGATCGGGTTAAACACCACACTATATTTCATAGAGCGATCGGGTTAAACACCACACTGTCTTTCATAGAGTGATCGGGATAATACATCACACTATCTTTCATAGAGTGATTGGGTTAATACACCAAACTATCTTTCATAGAGCGATCGGGTTAATACACCACACTATCTTTCATAGAGCGATTGCGTTAATACATCACACTATCTTTCATAGAGCGATCGGGTTAATACACCACATTATCTTTCATAGAGTGGTCGGGTTAAGCACCACACTATCTTTCATAGAGTGATCGGGTTAAGCACCACACTATATTTCATAGAGCGATCGGGTTAAGCACCACACTATCTTTCATAGAGTGATCGGGTTAATACACCACACTATCTTTCATAGAGCGATCGGGTTAATACACCACACTATCTTTCATAGAGCGATCGGGTTAATACATCACACTATCTTTCATAGAGTGATCGGGTTAATACATCACACTATATTTCATAGAGCGATCGGGTTAATACACCACATTATCTTTCATAGAGTGGTCGGGTTAAGCACCACACTATCTTTCATAGAGTGATCGGGTTAAGCACCACACTATATTTCATAGAGCGATCGGGTTAAGCACCACACTATCTTTCATAGAGTGATCGGGTTAATACACCACACTATCTTTCATAGAGCGATCGGGTTAATACACCACACTATCGTTCATAGAGCGATCGGGTTAATACATCACACTATCTTTCAAAGAGTGATCAGGTTAATACACCACACTATCTTTCATAGTGTGGTCCGGTTAAACACCACACTATCTTTCATAGAGCGATCGGGTTAATACACCACACTATCTTTCAAAGAGCGATCGGGTTAAGCACCACACTATCTTTCGTAGAGTGGTCGGGTTAAACACCACACTATCTTTCATAGAGTGGTCGGGTTAAACACCACACTATCTTTCATAGAGTGACCGGGTTAATACACCAAACTATCTTGTCATAGAGTGGTCGGGTTAAACACCACACTATCTTTCATAGAGCGATCGGGTTAATACACCAAACTATCTTTCATAGAGTGATCTGGTTAATACACCACACTATCTTTTATCGAGTGATCGGGTTAATACACCACACTATATTTCATAGAGTGATCGGGTTAATACACCACACTATCATTCATAGAGTGATCGGGTTAAACACAACACTGTCTTTCATAGAGTGAACGGGATAATACATCACACTATCTTTCATAGAGCGATCGGGTTAATACACCACACTATCTTTCATAGAGTGATCGGATTAAATACCACACTATCTTTCATAGAGCGATCGGGTTAAACACCACACTATCTTTCATAGAGCGATCTGGTTAAACACCACACTATCTTTCATAGAGCGATCGGGTTAAACACCACACTATCTTTCATAGAGCGATCGGGTTAAACACCACACTATCTTTCATAGAGCGATCGGGTTAAACACCACACTATCTTTCATAGAGCGATCGGGTTAAACACCACACTATCTTTCATAGAGCGATCGGGTTAAACACCACACTATCTTTCATAGAGCGATCGGATTAAACACCACACTATCTTTCATAGAGCGATCGGGTTAAACACCACACTATATTTCATAGAGCGATCGGGTTAAACACCACACTGTCTTTCATAGAGTGATCGGGATAATACATCACACTATCTTTCATAGAGTGATTGGGTTAATACACCAAACTATCTTTCATAGAGCGATCGGGTTAATACACCACACTATCTTTCATAGAGCGATCGCGTTAATACATCACACTATCTTTCATAGAGCGATCGGGTTAATACACCACATTATCTTTCATAGAGTGGTCGGGTTAAGCACCACACTATCTTTCATAGAGTGATCGGGTTAAGCACCACACTATATTTCATAGAGCGATCGGGTTAATACACCACACTATCTTTCATAGAGCGATCGGGTTAATACATCACACTATCTTTCATAGAGTGATCGGGTTAATACATCACACTATATTTCATAGAGCGATCGGGTTAATACACCACATTATCTTTCATAGAGTGGTCGGGTTAAGCACCACACTATCTTTCATAGAGTGATCGGGTTAAGCACCACACTATATTTCATAGAGCGATCGGGTTAAGCACCACACTATCTTTCATAGAGTGATCGGGTTAATACACCACACTATCTTTCATAGAGCGATCGGGTTAATACACCACACTATCGTTCATAGAGCGATCGGGTTAATACATCACACTATCTTTCAAAGAGTGATCAGGTTAATACACCACACTATCTTTCATAGTGTGGTCCGGTTAAACACCACACTATCTTTCATAGAGCGATCGGGTTAATACACCACACTATCTTTCATAGAGCGATCGGGTTAATACATCACACTATCTTTCATAGAGTGATCGGGTTAATACATCACACTATCTTTCATAGAGCGATCGGGTTAATACACCACACTATCTTTCATAGAGTGGTCGGGTTAAGCACCACACTATCTTTCATAGAGCGATCGGGTTAAGCACCACACTATCTTTCATAGAGTGGTCGGGTTAAACACCACACTATCTTTCATAGAGTGGTCGGGTTAAACACCACACTATCTTTCATAGAGTGATCGGGTTAATACACCAAACTATCTTGTCATAGAGTGGTCGGGTTAAACACCACACTATCTTTCATAGAGCGATCGGGTTAATACACCAAACTATCTTTCATAGAGTGATCTGGTTAATACACCACACTATTTTTCATAGAGTGATCGGGTTAATACACCACACTATATTTCATAGAGTGATCGGGTTAATACACCACACTATCTTTCATAGAGTGATCGGGTTAAACACCACACTATCTTTCATAGAGCGAGCGGGTTAATACACCACACTATCTTTCATAGAGTGATCGGGTTAAACACCACACTGTCTTTCATAGAGTGATCGGGTTAAACACCACACTATCTTTCATAGAGTGATCGGGATAATACACCACACTATCTTTCATAGAGTGATCGGGATAATACATCACACTATCTTTCATAGAGCGATCGGGTTAATACATCACACTATCTTTCATTGAGTGATCGGGTTAATACATCACACTATCTTTCATAGAGTGATCGGGTTAATACATCACACTATCTTTCATTGAGTGATCGGGTTAATACACCACACTATCTTTCATAGAGCGATCGGGTTAATACACCACACTATCTTTCATAGAGCGATCGGGTTAATACATCACACTGTCTTACATAGAGTGATCGGGTTAATACACCACACTATCTTTCATAGAGGGATCGGGTTAATACACCACACTATCTTTCATAGAGCGATCGGGTTAATACATCACACTATCTTTCAAAGAGTGATCGGGTTATTACACTACACTATCTTTCATAGTGTGGTCCGGTTAAACACCACACTATCATTCATAGAGCGATCGGGTTAATACACCACACTATCTTTCATAGAGCGATCGGGTTAATACATCACACTATATTTCATAGAGTGATCGGGTTAATACATCACACTATCTTTCATAGAGCGATCGGGTTAATACACCACACTATCTTTCAAAGAGCGATCGGGTTAAGCACCACACTATCTTTCATAGAGTGGTCGGGTTAAACACCACACTATCTTTCATAGAGTGGTCGGGTTAAACACCACACTATCTTTCATAGAGTGACCGGGTTAATACACCAAACTATCTTGTCATAGAGTGGTCGGGTTAAACACCACACTATCTTTCATAGAGCGATCGGGTTAATACACCAAACTATCTTTCATAGAGTGATCTGGTTAATACACCACACTATCTTTTATAGAGTGATCGGGTTAATACACCACACTATATTTCATAGAGTGATCGGGTTAATACACCACACTATCATTCATAGAGTGATCGGGTTAAACACAACACTGTCTTTCATAGAGTGAACGGGATAATACATCACACTATCTTTCATAGAGCGATCGGGTTAATACACCACACTATCTTTCATAGAGTGATCGGATTAAATACCACACTATCTTTCATAGAGCGATCGGGTTAAACACCACACTATCTTTCATAGAGCGATCGGGTTAAACACCACACTATCTTTCATAGAGCGATCGGGTTAAACACCACACTATCTTTCATAGAGCGATCGGGTTAAACACCACACTATCTTTCATAGAGCGATCGGGTTAAACACCACACTATCTTTCATAGAGCGATCGGGTTAAACACCACACTATCTTTCATAGAGCGATCGGGTTAAACACCACACTATCTTTCATAGAGCGATCGGGTTAAACACCACACTATATTTCATAGAGCGATCGGGTTAAACACCACACTGTCTTTCATAGAGTGATCGGGATAATACATCACACTATCTTTCATAGAGTGATTGGGTTAATACACCAAACTATCTTTCATAGAGCGATCGGGTTAATACACCACACTATCTTTCATAGAGCGATCGCGTTAATACATCACACTATCTTTCATAGAGTGATCGGGTTAATACACCACACTATCATTCATAGAGCGATCGGGTTAATACACCACACTATCGTTCATAGAGCGATCTGGTTAATACATCACACTATCTTTCAAAGAGTGATCATGTTAATACACCACACTATCTTTCATAGTGTGGTCCGGTTAAACACCACACTATCTTTCATAGAGCGATCGGGTTAATACACCACACTATCTTTCATAGAGCGATCGGGTTAATACATCACACTATCTTTCATAGAGTGATCGGGTTAATACATCACACTATCTTTCATAGAGCGATCGGGTTAATACACCACATTATCTTTCATAGAGTGGTCGGGTTAAGCACCACACTATCTTTCATAGAGTGATCGGGTTAAGCACCACACTATATTTCATAGAGCGATCGGGTTAAGCACCACACTATCTTTCATAGAGTGATCGGGTTAATACACCACACTATCTTTCATAGAGCGATCGGGTTAATACACCACACTATCTTTCATAGAGCGATCGGGTTAATACATCACACTATCTTTCATAGAGTGATCGGGTTAATACATCACACTATCTTTCATAGAGCGATCGGGTTAATACACCACATTATCTTTCATAGAGTGGTCGGGTTAAGCACCACACTATCTTTCATAGAGTGATCGGGTTAAGCACCACACTATATTTCATAGAGCGATCGGGTTAAGCACCACACTATCTTTCATAGAGTGATCGGGTTAATACACCACACTATCTTTCATAGAGCGATCGGGTTAATACACCACACTATCGTTCATAGAGCGATCGGGTTAATACATCACACTATCTTTCAAAGAGTGATCAGGTTAATACACCACACTATCTTTTATAGTGTGGTCCGGTAAAACACCACACTATCTTTCATAGAGCGATCGGGTTAATACATCACACTATCTTTCATAGAGCGATCGGGTTAATACACCACATTATCTGTCATAGAGCGATCGGGTTAATACATCACACTATCTTTCATAGAGCGATCGGGTTAATACACCACATTATCTTTCGTAGAGCGAACGGGTTAATACACCACATTATCTTTCATAGAGCGATCGGGTTAATACACCACATTATCTTTCATAGAGCGATCGGGTTAGTACACCACATTATCTTTCATAGAGCGATCGGGTTAAACACCACACTATCTTTCATAGAGCAATCGGGTTAAACACCACATTATCTTTCATAGAGCGATCGGGTTAAACACCACACTATCTTTCATAAAGTGAATGGGTTAAACACAACACTATCTTTCATAGAGTGGTCGGGTTAATGCATCACACTATCTTTCATAGAGTGATCGGGTTAAACACCACACTATCTTTCATAGAGCGATCTGGTTAAACACCACACTATCTTTCATAGAGCGATCGGTTTAAACACCACACTATCTTTCATAGAGTGATCGGGTTAATACACCAAACTATCTTTCATAGAGCGATCAGATTAAACACCACACTATCTTTCATAGAGCGATCGGGTTAATACACCAAACTATCTTTCATAGAGCGATCGGGTTAATACACCAAACTATCTTTCATAGAGCGATCGGGTTAATACACCAAACTATCTTTCATAGAGCGATCAGATTAAACACCACACTATCTTTCATAGAGCGATCGGGTTAATACACCAAACTATCTTTCATAGAGCGATCGGGTTAATACACCAAACTATCTTTCATAGAGCGATCGGGTTAATACACCAAACTATCTTTCATAGAGCGATCAGATTAAACACCACACTATCTTTCATAGAGCGATCGGGTTAATACACCAAACTATCTTTCATAGAGCGATCGGGTTAATACACCAAACTATCTTTCATAGAGCGATCGGGTTAATACACCAAACTATCTTTCATAGAGCGATCAGATTAAACACCACACTATCTTTCATAGAGCGATCGGGTTAATACACCAAACTATCTTTCATAGAGCGATCGGGTTAATACACCAAACTATCTTTCATAGAGTGATCGGGTTAATACATCACACTATCTTTCATAGAGTGATCGGGATAATACATCACACTATCTTGCATAGAGTGATCGGGTTAATACATCACACTATCTTTCATAGAGCGATCGGGTTAATACACCACATTATCTTTCGTAGAGCGATCGGGTTAATACACCACATTATCTTTCATAGAGCGATCGGGTTAATACACCACACTATCTTTCATAGAGCGATCGGGTTAATACATCACACTATCTTTCATAGAGCGATCGGGTTAATACACCACATTATCTTTCGTAGAGCGATCGGGTTAATACACCACATTATCTTTCATAGAGCGATCGGGTTAATACACCACATTATCTTTCATAGAGCGATCGGGTTAATACACCACATTATCTTTCATAGAGCGATCGGGTTAAACACCACACTATCTTTCATAGAGCGATCGGGTTAAACACCACATTATCTTTCATAGAGCGATCGGGTTAAACACCACACTATCTTTCATAGAGTGAATGGGTTAAACACAACACTATCTTTCATAGAGCGATCGGGTTAATACACCACACTATCTTTCATAGAGCGATCGGGTTAAACTCCACACTATCTTTCATAGATCGATCGGGAGAATACACCACACTATCTTTCATAGAGCGATCGGGTTAAACACCACACTATCTTTCATAGAGCGATCGGGTTAAACACCACACTATATTTCATAGAGTGATCGGGTTAAGCACCACACTATCTTTCATAGATCGATCGGGAGAATACACCATACTATCTTTCATAGAGTAACGGGTTAAACACCACACTATCTTTCACCTTGTGTTTTCTGGTTAGGCCAGTTGCTCGCTTCCGAGTGCGTGTAACATAGTCCCCTGTGTGCATACAGCCATGTATGTGCATATATGTATACAGCCATGTATGTGCATATATGTATACAGCCATGTATGTACATATATGTATACAGCCATGTATGTGCATATATGTATACAGCCATGTATGTGCATATATGTATACAGCCATGTATGTGCATATATGTATACAGCCATGTATGTGCATATATGTATACAGCCATGTATGTGCATATATGTATACAGCCATGTATGTACATATATTTATACAGCCATGTATGTGCATATATGTATACAGCCATGTATGTACATATATTTATACAGCCATGTATGTACATATATTTATACAGCCATGTATGTGCATATATGTATACAGCCATGTATGTACATATACATTATGCATATTGATTTCCTTCATTAATACATTGATTAATTGTGTCGTCCATTAATTGTGTCGTCCATTAATTGTGTCGTCCATACTTTCGTCGGTTCCTGGTCAAGGCCATGCTATAAAGTGTGTTTTTTACGTTTATTTATCGTCGCTACCGGTTGCCCATATGAGCGACGCCTACTGAAGAGATTAGTCATTTTAGATTTTGGAGGATAGTGCAATGATACAGACAGAGACCCATTCCAGAGTCTCCTCTGGTTCGTTTACATGCACGGTGTACAGCACCGACACGAGACATCGGTTTAAAGTCCCCTTTGAAAGACTGTTAATTGTATTAGGGTCAGACAGGGGATCGAACCTGCGATCCCTGGATTACCAGCCCAGCGTGTTACCACTGGACTACAGAACCGTATGTGACGCCATGGCTCGTCAACTGATTAATCAATGTTAATATGGGTCCTAGTGTTAACTTTAGTCAACAACTATTTGCAGTTATTGGTGACTTTGTGTTAACTTTAGTCAACAACTATTTGCAGTTATTGGTGACTTTGTGTTAACTTTAGTCAACAACTATTTGCAGTTATTGGTGACTTTGTGTTAACTTTAGTCAACAACTATTTGCAATTATTGGTGACTTTGTGTTAACTTTAGTCAACAACTATTTGCAGTTATTGGTGACTTTGTTAAAACATCCACAAAAATGGAGGCAATTTACAAATAATAATTTCACAAAAGCAGGTTAATGTGTGGCCTTTTTACGGTAATACTTTTTTATTGAAAAAAAGAAAATATAAGACAATAATCACAATATCTAATCATCAACTCATACCAGGCGCGTAGCTAGGCTTACGCATGGACGCACGTGCGTAAGATTTATTTTGAGAGTTCCTGAAAATGAAAATTATATAAATGCGAAAAATGCAATAAAATCTGGATCGTAAGGGGGACACAGACATTGGTCATTCACAAGAAAGCAGACATGGTCGAAATACCAACAGATACTGATTGTAGCTGATGTTCATAGTATGCAATAGTCACCTGAGACCATATAGCGGAAAATAGTATCCCCCTAGAATGGTGCGTAATCCATATATAGGCCTAGCTACGCGCCTGCATACCAATATCTCGGTGGACAGCACATTCTAGGTAAACGCATAGCGGGGTTTTAAGGTTGTGTACACCGTTACAGTAAACGTGCATTGTCATTACGTGACACATGTCCGTTTACACGTGTACACGTGGTGCCCTAGTCACAAGCTCTATCACGATCCCATTTATATATCTACATTGTATAAAATGAATTTCGGTTCAATAATCAGATATTGTGCTTTGATATTGTGTTTGTAGCTAGTACTTTTGTTGCGTACTGTAGTTTAGCTCGGGGGGGGGGGTCTTTAGCGGGAAATATGAACGTTTCTCGAGCAGTTGGTAGCACAAAAATCGGTGTATGTGCAAGCCTTCGCTACCTGTGTTTTGAGTTGTACCGCTGTCAGTCGCCAATGGCACCAATTGTGACAAAAAAACAAATATTGGCGCTAAATTTTGTGAATTGGCGAAAATATTTGGGACAACTTGTTTTGTCAAATACATGGCTTCAAATATTTATCTGTGAACTATATGGCTCTTAGTTGGCTCCAAGTTTTTTCAAATTGGCTCCCGGTTTTTTCAATTGGCGACTGAAGTGGCAGAGAGAGCAACACTAATGATGTTTTATGAACAATCTGACCGAAATTTGACAATCGTAAATAAGTATCCCCTGCATCGATATCAGGTTGTACTAAAGCAGTGTACTGTACTGTGAACAGACAACAGACGGGTATGTAGTCCAGTGATAACACGTTGGACTGGTAATCCAGGGATCGCAGATTCGATACCCCGTCTGACCCTAATAAAATTAACAGTCTTTCATATAGGATTTTAAACCGAGGTCTCGTGTCGTGTGTAAATCACCGTTTAACCCTTTCAACACCAAGTAACTGACATAGACTGGTCCATAACATTTTTAGACCAATTAAATTAATAAGAAAATTACATTTGGATCAGTTCATTTATCAAAATGGGTAAATTATTTTCTAAAAATTATAATATTACTTGCAAAAAGTGCAGATCCTGATGAGACGGCTCGTCACGAGCCGGCTCATCTGAATCTACACTTTTTTGTAAGTCTATTTAGAGGTCTGTGGTGTTGAAAGGGTTAACGTTCCGTCTGAAAAACTGTTAATTTTATTAGGGACAGACAGGGGATAGCAACAAACCATTGAATATAAACAGTTGTCATCACGAACATAATAATATACGGCAAGTGCAATTAACATTTTATACTGATCATTATATGTGGGGTTTACGCCGAGCATAGTCTATTAACTCAGGTTCGATCCCCCGTCTGACCCTAATAAAATTAAACGTCTTTCAGATGGGACGTTAAACCGAGGTCTCGTGTCGGTGCTTTACACCGTGCACATAAAAGAACCAGAGGAGATTCTGGAATGTGTCTCTGTCTGTATCATGCACTATCCTCCAAAATCTAAAATGACTAATCTCTTCAGGAGGCGTCGCTCATATGGACAGCCGGTAGCGACGATAAATAAACGTAAAAACACACGCATACTCTATGTAGTTCACTTTATCACTTCTTGTCTGACTTCGCCTAATGAGATCACTCTCACTGACTAGTGTCTTCTAGTTTAAACATACTGTACTGCTGTCAAATAACATATATATATATATATATATATATATATACACACACACAGTCTGCACAACTGTAATGTATAGTATACGAGTGCAACCAGAACACATCGTATAACTTATTCGGTAGTTTCCGGCGGTACAGTACAGTACACTGTTTTAGTACTTTTACGGCGAAGAGGCTACGGACAAAACACAACAGAACAGAGCATCAACAATAACGGTAACAAGGGAATATAGCTTTTCTTTATCGAAACACAGAAAGAAATTCGTAATAACGATGGGTTTAGACGTACGTGTGGTGTACTGGTAAGTCTTTTGTTCTACCTTGCAATTTTATTGTTGTTTCAGTACACATGCATTTATTATATGGGACACGATATGTCTTAATTTATTATCTAGTACAGACTACAGTGTTAGTACTGTTACAGAGTGTAAAAGATATTCTGCCTTGTCAGTCATTTAAATATATGTTAACACCTATTCCAAATATATTAGACTTGAAAATTGTAACATTTTACTATCGGGGCATTTTTCAAATAACAGATCGAACACAATTATGTAGATGTCTTATATATAGGACTAGTTAACACGAAACCATTAATTGGGCCGTATTGAGTTACAAGATACAAGAAGCTTTATTTAACGTCGGATTACATTTACAAATAACATTAGCTAATAAGCTATTTTTCCGACAAACATATATTATAATCAAAACATAAGAAAAAACAGCTAAGAAATAAAAGTTGGTTTAAACATGAATACAACACAGGACATAGCATAATTAAAACATGTTAAAGCGAGCACCTAAAAGACAAAAATAAAATTAATACATTGTGTTAATAGTTTTAACAATTTAAGGATAACATACAGCTTAAGATACAAGCAACTATATAATATAGATAAATCTTAAGAATTCAAATAGAAATACACTATTGATTGATACACTGTGTTGTAGTTGCTGATAACAAATAATTTCTGATATTAAATGTCATTTTGCCAGAAGTAAATGAATGAAAAATCTATAGACTGGAACCTAGACTAATATTAGGAAACAAGATCTAATCATATCTATGTAGAGTATTATTGAAATTAATTGATTTATGTCTGTGAAAAGTATGTCATCATGAGTGAAAGTGAAAGTACACACACCAACTGTGGGTATAGCTTAGTTTATACAAATTTATTTTAGTTCAATTGCGAAACAAGTTATTTCAACTTATATTAATCACTCTCGAGACCTCATTCCTGATGGAATCCATCGCCACGAGGGAGAGAGAAGAGGCAACGTGGAATTTAAATGCCTTGCCTAAGGACATGATCGTAACGGCTCCAGCGGGGCTCGAACTCTGGACCTTTCGCACCTGAAGCGAACGTGCATCCATTGCGCTATCACGACTTCAATTTCAGTTAAGATGTAATAAAGATTTATTTCAATTATTCTAATAAAAATATTGTATTACATTAGTACCAGATAACAGCGCATTTAAAGAAATAAAATTATTTGTACCGTGGCTGTGACTTGTAATACAGAATAAATTTAATATTGTTTCATGATCGTGTGGTGGTGGTTTTACGGGTTTTGCAGAGCACTCAATAGAACCAGTCTATTAACACCAGCGTGTGTTTTTACGTTTATTTATCGTCGCTACCGGTTGCACATATGAGCGACGCCTCCAGGAGAGATTAGTCATTTTAGATGTTTGCAGGATAGTTCAATGATACAGACAGAGACCCATTCCAAAGTATCATCTGGTTCTTTTACTTGCACGGTGTACAGCACCGACACGATACCTCGGTTTAATGTCCCATCTGAAAGACTGTTAATTTTATTAGGGTCAGATGGGGGATCGAACCTGCGATCCGTGGATTACCATTACCACTGGACTACAGATCCGTCAACACCACAAACCTCTAAATAGGCTTTCAAAATGTGTACAGCAGTCTCATCAGGATCTGCACTTTTTGCCAGTAATATTACTATTTTTAGACAAAATGACCCATTTTGATTAATGTACTTGTTACAAAAGTTACAAAAGTTACATGTTCTTGAACTTTCTTCAAATATTCATTTAAATATTAACCATTTTCTTTTTAACATCCAAAACTATTGACTCACTAATACAATAACTTCTGAAAATCTTTAGCATAATATACCTAGAATAGATTTCATGTATTTTCATTGTTATATATATTATTCTCCTGCCTATTGTATATCAATCAATTGATAGGGAGAAGAACTATATAAGTTGTCTTTCGTTCTAATCCCTTTCAGTCTACTGCTGTTAAATTATATGTAAAATGTTCATTTCTTGATTACAATATACAAATACTGAAATAAATAATATTTAAACAAACTGTATTTTTCTTATTAATTTATTGGTCTAAAAATGTCCACGTCTATGTCAGTTTCTTGGTGTTTAATGGGTTAAGTAAAACCGGGTAGGGGCTATTAGACCTTGTGTGTTTTACGTTTATTTATCGTCGCTACCGGTTGTCCATATGAGCGACGCCTCCTGAAGGGATTAGTCATTTTAGATTTTTGGAGGATAGTGCAATGATACAGACAGATACCCATTCCAGAGCCTCATCTGGTTCTTTTACGTGCACGGTGTAAAGCACCGACACGAGACCTCGGTTTAACGTCCCATCTGAAAGACTGTTTATTTTATTATGGTCAGACGAGGGCTCGAACCTGCGATCCCTGGATTACCAGTCCAACGTGTTACCACTGGACTACAGATCCGTCTGGAGAGAACAATGGGGTAGCCACAATATGCATAGATATGCAAGAACATCCTTATGTCCGTCTGTCGCACTTTTGTATCCAGGCTGTAACTTTGTCACTCATGGAGATTTTGAAATAACTTGGCACAACCAAGGTATCATGTCAGTGCTTAACACCGTGCACGTAAAAGAACCAGAGGAGACCCTGGATTATATTATATAATGTATATTTTGCGTGTATTTTTTGCCCTTAATATATTTAATGATGGTGGTACAGTCTACAATGTACATCCATTATGTTGAATTCCGTCGGAACGAACAAAATACTTCGACATAACAGGAAGTTTGACTTAACAAAATTCGATATAAACAGATCCAGTTATATGTAAGATGATAGTGTGTGAAACGGGACTTTGATCCGACTTCGAGATAACCGGAGAATTCGCCATAACCGACTGACATAGCGGTTGTAGACTGTATACATTTTATTAAAATGTTATAATTATGATGGTTTAGAAAATCTACAGTTTAACCCTTTCAACACCGCAGACCTCTAAATAGGCTTACAAAAAGTGTAGATCCAGATGAGCCGGCTCGTGACGAGCCGTCTCATCAGGATCTACACTTTTTGCCAGTAATATTACTATTTTTAGACAAAATTACCCATATTGATAAATGAACTGGTCCAAATGTAATTTTCTTATTAATTTATTGGTCTAATAATATCAAGGAACAGTCCATGTCAGTTACTTGGTGTTGAATGGGTTAAACCAAATCAAATTTAATATCTCTGATGTTGCGGTCATAAAATGTCTTATCGGTAGAATCTAATATTTAAAAGGCCGATGTTTTTATACATTTTTCGTACATTTATTGTAAAATATAGTTTCATTGCGCAACGTTTAATTGAGATATGCCCAGGATATTTGGTTATATCTTTTTAATAAGGATTATAAATCATAATATTAATGTGTTCTTCCGACATGTTATTTTAAACAAATTATTTAGCTCGATTGCGAAACAAGTTCTTACGACTTATATTAATCACTCTCGAAACTTCATTCCTGATGGAATCCATCGCCACGAGGGGGAGAGAAGAGGCAACATGGAATTTAAATGCCTTGCTTAAGGGCACAATCGTAATGGCTCCAGTGGGACTCGAACGACTTCTGACATGTTAGATTCAGATTGTAATGGAGGGACCTCCATGGCAGAGGGGTTAAGGTTGTTACGGTGGTCGCCATATCGGACAGGTGAGTTTTCTCCGGGTACTCCGGTTTCCTCCCACACAAATGACCACATATACGCTTTCATCCGCACCAAAGAGAGTGACTAATATAAGTTGTTAAAACTTGTTAAGCAATCGTTGTAAAATAAATAAAGTTTAAGCTAAAACTAATGTTGTTGACTTCAAATAACTTGCCCCTCATCACTGGGGTGTCGAATACGCATGTTGTATTACGCATGACTGTCGACCCTATTTACATTAGTTTGTTATGTCAACAAACCGCATATGCGACGCTTGTTTATTTGTTGAAATACTCAGTTTTTGAGGCAAATGTGGAAAAAAAGTATACCATAATATGAAATTACATTCTGCAGACATTTGCGTCTTCACCGATGTAGTGTCGCTTTAAAACTTGGTTGCAATATAATATTTTGAATACTAAAATGGATTCTGTTTGATAACCATTTATCTTCATTAAACTTGAAACCTAGGCACTTTGTTCAACAATTGACTTTTATTATTATTTTATTATTATTATTTATTATTATTATTTTATTATTATTATTTATTATTATTATTTATTATTATTATTTTATTATTTATTATTTTTTATTATTATTTTATTATTATTATTTATTATTGACTTTATTTATTTTCAGAGGCGGATGAGGGTACACCGGCAAGGTAATTTATATCTTTTAGACGTAACCTGCATAAATTCATATGAACCGCCCCAAATGTCGGGCGAAATATTCTTAAAACTTAAAAGTTAAAAATCTTTTGACATATGTTCATTAATATTTATCAAATTTGTAAAATGTATCTTGAGATTTTAATAAATTCCGGAAGCATTAGTTCCGGTAAGTTGTATATGGCAGTCTGAACATAGATTGACACAAAGCTATCTGTGTATATGGTATACTGAACATAGATTGACACAAAGCTATCCGTGTATATGGTATACTGAACATAGATTGACACAAAGCTATCCGTGTATATGGCATACTGAACATAGATTGACACAAAGCTATCCGTGTATATGGCATACTGAACATAGATTGACACAAAGCTATCCGTGTATATGGCAGTCTGAACATAGATTGACACAAAGCTATCCGTGTATATGGCAGTCTGAACATAGTTTGATACAAAGCTATCCGTGTATATGGCATACTGAACATAGATTGATACAAAGCTATCCGTGTATATGGCAGTCTGAACATAGTTTGATACAAAGCTATCCGTGTATATGGCAGTCTGAACATAGTTTGATACAAAGCTATCCGTGTATATGGCAGTCTGAACATAGTTTGATACAAAGCTATCCGTGTATATGGCATACTGAACATAGATTGATACAAAGCTATCCGTGTATATGGCAGTCTGAACATAGTTTGATACAAAGCTATCCGTGTATATGGCAGTCTGAACATAGTTTGATACAAAGCTATCCGTGTATATGGCATACTGAACATAGATTGATACAAAGCTATCCGTGTATATGGCAGTCTGAACATAGTTTGACACAAAGCTATCCGTGTATATGGCAGTCTGAACATAGATTGACACAAAGCTATCCGTGTATATGGCAGTCTGAACATAGATTGATACAAAGCTATCCGTGTATATGGCATACTGAACATAGATTGACACAAAGCTATCCGTGTATATGGCAGTCTGAACATAGATTGATACAAAGCTATCCGTGTATATGGCAGTCTGAACATAGATTGACACAAAGCTATCCGTGTATATGGCATACTGAACATAGATTGACACAAAGCTATCCGTGTATATGGCAGTCTGAACATAGATTGATACAAAGCTATCCGTGTATATGGCAGTCTGAACATAGATTGACACAAAGCTATCCGTGTATATGGCATACTGAACATAGATTGACACAAAGCTATCCGTGTATATGGCAGTCTGAACATAGATTGATACAAAGCTATCCGTGTATATGGCAGTCTGAACATAGATTGATACAAAGCTATCCGTGTATATGGCATACTGAACATAGATTGATACAAAGCTATCCGTGTATATGGCATACTGAACATAGTTTGACACAAAGCTATCCGTGTATATGGCAGTCTGAACATAGTTTGACACAAAGCTATCCGTGTATATGGCAGTCTGAACATAGATTGATACAAAGCTATCCGTGTATATGGCATACTGAACATAGAGTGATACAAAGCTATCCGTGTATATGGCAGTCTGAACATAGTTTGACACAAAGCTATCCGTGTATATGGCAGTCTGAACATAGTTTGACACAAAGCTATCCGTGTATATGGCATACTGAACATAGATTGATACAAAGCTATCCGTGTATATGGCATACTGAACATAGATTGATACAAAGCTATCCGTGTATATGGCAGTCTGAACATAGTTTGACACAAAGCTATCCGTGTATATGGCAGTCTGAACATAGTTTGACACAAAGCTATCCGTGTATATGGCAGTCTGAACATAGTTTGACACAAAGCTATCCGTGTATATGGCAGTCTGAACATAGATTGATACAAAGCTATCCGTGTATATGGCATACTGAACATAGATTGATACAAAGCTATCCGTGTATATGGTATACTGAACGTAGATTGACACAAAGCTATCCGTGTATATGGCATACTAAACGTAGATTGACACAAAGCTATCCATGCATAGCTGAGTGATTTCAGAAGTCGGTTGTATCGACCAATGTGATTGGTTCCTAAAATAGACATACAGTGAAATATTCTGTTGCTTCGTCTGTTCCAATTGGTTATGGACAGTATGTATCTGCTGCAGTGTCTCCATGGACTATAGACAGTATGTATCTGCAGTGTCTCCATGGACTATGGACAGTATGTATATGCTGCAGTGTCTCCATGGACTATGGACAGTATGTATATGCAGTGTCTCCATGGGCTATGGACAGTATGTATCTGCAGTGTCTCCATGGACTATGGACAGTATGTATCTGCAGTGTCTCCATGGACTATGGACAGTATGTATCTGCAGTGTCTGCATGGACTATGCACAGTATGTATCTGCAGTGTCTCCATGGACTATGGACAGTATGTATATGCTGCAGTGTCTACATGGACTATGCACAGTATGTATATGCAGTGTCTCCATGGACTATGGACAGTATGTATATGCTGCAGTGTCTACATGGACTATGGACAGTATGTATATGCAGTGTCTCCATGGACTATGGACAGTATGTATATGCAGTGTCTCCATGGACTATGGACAGTATGTATCTGCAGTGTCTCCATGGACTATGGACAGTATGTATCTGCTGCAGTGTCTCCATGGACTATGGACAGTATGTATCTGCAGTGTTTCCATGGACTATGGACAGTATGTATCTGCAGTGTTTCCATGGACTATGCACAGCATGTATCTGCAGTGTTTCCATGGACTATGGACAGTATGTATCTGCAGTGTCGCCATGGACTATGGACATTATGTATCTGCTGCAGTGTCTCCATGGACTATGGACAGTATGTATCTGCTGCAGTGTCTCCATGGGCTATGGACAGTATGTATCTGCTGCAGTGTCTCCATGGACTATGGACAGTATGTATATGCTGCAGTGTCTCCATGGACTATGGACAGTATGTATCTGCTGCAGTGTCTCCATGGACTATGGACAGTATGTATCTGCTGCAGTGTCTCCATGGACTATGGACAGTATGTATCTGCTGCAGTGTCTCCATGGGCTATGGACAGTATGTATCTGCTGCAGTGTCTCCATGGACTATGGACAGTATGTATCTGCAGTGTCTCCATGGACTATGTACAGTATGTATATGCTGCAGTGTCTCCATGGACTATGGACAGCATGTATCTGCAGTGTCTCCATGGACTATGGACAGTATGTATCTGCTGCAGTGTCTCCATGGACTATAGACAGTATGTATCTGCAGTGTCTCCATGGACTATGGACAGTATGTATCTGCTGCAGTGTATCCATGGACTATGGACAGTATGTATCTGCAGTGTCTCCATGGACTATGGACAGTATGTATCTGCAGTGTCTCCATGGGCTATGGACAGTATGTATCTGCTGCAGTGTCTCCATGGACTATGGACAGTATGTATCTGCTGCAGTGTCTCCATGGACAATGAACAGTATGTATCTGCAGTGTCTCCATGGACTATGTACAGTATGTATCTGCTGCAGTGTCTCCATGGACTATGAACAGTATGTATCTGCAGTGTCTCCATGTACTATGTACAGTATGTATCTGCTGCAGTGTCTCCATGGACTATGAACAGTATGTATCTGCAGTGTCTCCATGGACTATGTACAGTATGTATATGCTGCAGTGTCTACATGAACTATGGACAGTATGTATCTGCAGTGTCTCCATGGACTATGAACAGTATGTATCTGCAGTGTCTCCATGGACTATGTACAGTATGTATCTGCTGCAGTGTCTCCATGGACTATGAACAGTATGTATCTGCAGTGTCTCCATGGACTATGTACAGTATGTATCTGCTGCAGTGTCTCCATGGACTATGAACAGTATGTATCTGCAGTGTCTCCATGGACTATGTACAGTATGTATATGCTGCAGTGTCTACATGAACTATGGACAGTATGTATCTGCTGCAGTGTCTCCATGGACTATGAACAGTATGTATCTGCAGTGTCTCCATGGACTATGTACAGTATGTATCTGCTGCAGTGTCTCCATGGACTATAATGATATGATCTTATGCTTATTTTTCAGTACCTTAAACTGTCCAGAGAATTGACGAAGAGGTTCTCTTATCAACTCACTATTGTAAGTTTTGAGTTACTATTGTAAGTATTGGGTTACTATTGTAAGCATTGGGTTACTATTGAAAGTATTGGGTTACTATTGTAAGCATTGAGTTACTATTGTAAGCATTGGGTTACTATTGTAAGTATTGGGTTACTATTGTAAGCATTGAGTTACTATTGTAAGCATTGGGTTACTATTGTAAGTATTGAGTTACTATTGTAAGCATTGGGTTACTATTGTAAGTATTGGGTTACTATTGTATTGTAAGTATTGAGTTACTATTGTAAGTATTGGGTTACTATTGTAAGTATTGGGTTACTATTGTATTGTAAGTATTGGGTTACTATTGTATTGTAAGTATTGGGTTACTATTGTAAGTATTGGGTTACTATTGTAAGTATTGGGTTACTATTGTAAGTATTGGGTTACTATTGTATTGTAAGTATTGGGTTACTATTGTATTGTAAGTATTGGGTTACTATTGTAAGTATTGGGTTACTATTGTATTGTAAGTATTGGGTTACTATTGTATTGTAAGTATTGGGTTACTATTGTATTGTAAGTATTGGGTTACTATTGTATTGTAAGTATTGGGTTACTATTGTATTGTAAGTATTGGGTTACTATTGTATTGTAAGTATTGGGTTACTATTGTATTGTAAGTATTGGGTTACTATTGTATTGTAAGTATTGGGTTACTATTGTAAGTATTGGGTTACTATTGTAAGTATTGGGTTACTATTGTATTGTAAGTATTGGGTTACTATTGTAAGTATTGGGTTACTATTGTATTGTAAGTATTGGGTTACTATTGTAAGTATTGGGTTACTATTGTATTGTAAGTATTGGGTTACTATTGTATTGTAAGTATTGGGTTACTATTGTAAGTATTGGGTTACTATTGTATTGTAAGTATTGGGTTACTATTGTAAGTATTGGGTTACTATTGTATTGTAAGTATTGGGTTACTATTGTAAGTATTGGGTTACTATTGTAAGTATTGGGTTACTATTGTATTGTAAGTATTGGGTTACTATTGTAAGTATTGGGTTACTATTGTATTGTAAGTATTGGGTTACTATTGTAAGTATTGGGTTACTATTGTAAGTATTGGGTTACTATTGTATTGTAAGTATTGGGTTACTATTGTAAGTATTGGGTTACTATTGTATTGTAAGTATTGGGTTACTATTGTAAGTATTGGGTTACTATTGTATTGTAAGTATTGGGTTACTATTGTATTGTAAGTATTGGGTTACTATTGTAAGTATTGGGTTACTATTGTAAGTATTGGGTTACTATTGTAAGTATTGGGTTACTATTGTATTGTAAGTATTGAGTTACTATTGTATTGTAAGTATTGGGTTACTATTGTAAGTATTGGGTTACTATTGTATTGTAAGTATTGGGTTACTATTGTAAGTATTGGGTTACTATTGTATTGTAAGTATTGGGTTACTATTGTATTGTAAGTATTGGGTTACTATTGTAAGTATTGGGTTACTATTGTATTGTAAGTATTGGGTTACTATTGTATTGTAAGTATTGGGTTACTATTGTATTGTAAGTATTGGGTTACTATTGTATTGTAAGTATTGGGTTACTATTGTAAGTATTGGGTTACTATTGTAAGTATTGGGTTACTATTGTATTGTAAGTATTGGGTTACTATTGTATTGTAAGTATTGGGTTACTATTGTAAGTATTGGGTTACTATTGTATTGTAAGTATTGGGTTACTATTGTAAGTATTGGGTTACTATTGTATTGTAAGTATTGGGTTACTATTGTAAGTATTGGGTTACTATTGTATTGTAAGTATTGGGTTACTATTGTATTGTAAGTATTGGGTTACTATTGTATTGTAAGTATTGGGTTACTATTGTATTGTAAGTATTGGGTTACTATTGTATTGTAAGTATTGGGTTACTATTGTATTGTAAGTATTGGGTTACTATTGTATTGTAAGTATTGGGTTACTATTGTATTGTAAGTATTGGGTTACTATTATAAGTATTGGGTTACTATTGTATTGTAAGTATTGGGTTACTATTGTATTGTAAGTATTGGGTTACTATTGTATTGTAAGTATTGGGTTACTATTGTAAGTATTGGGTTACTATTGTATTGTAAGTATTGGGTTACTATTGTAAGTATTGGGTTACTATTGTAAGTATTGGGTTACTATTGTATTGTAAGTATTGGGTTACTATTGTATTGTAAGTATTGGGTTACTATTGTAAGTATTGGGTTACTATTGTAAGTATTGGGTTACTATTGTAAGTATTGGGTTACTATTGTATTGTAAGTATTGGGTTACTATTGTATTGTAAGTATTGGGTTACTATTGTAAGTATTGGGTTACTATTGTAAGTATTGGGTTACTATTGTATTGTAAGTATTGGGTTACTATTGTATTGTAAGTATTGGGTTACTATTGTAAGTATTGGGTTACTATTGTATTGTAAGTATTGGGTTACTATTGTATTGTAAGTATTGGGTTACTATTGTAAGTATTGGGTTACTATTGTAAGTATTGAGTTACTATTGTAAGTATTGGGTTACTATTGTATTGTAAGTATTGGGTTACTATTGTATTGTAAGTATTGGGTTACTATTGTAAGTATTGGGTTACTATTGTATTGTAAGTATTGGGTTACTATTGTAAGTATTGGGTTACTATTGTATTGTAAGTATTGGGTTACTATTGTATTGTAAGTATTGGGTTACTATTGTAAGTATTGGGTTACTATTGTATTGTAAGTATTGGGTTACTATTGTATTGTAAGTATTGGGTTACTATTGTTTGTAAGTATTGGGTTACTATTGTATTGTAAGTATTGGGTTACTATTGTATTGTAAGTATTGGGTTACTATTGTAAGTATTGGGTTACTATTGTATTGTAAGTATTGGGTTACTATTGTATTGTAAGTATTGGGTTACTATTGTATTGTAAGTATTGGGTTACTATTGTATTGTAAGTATTGGGTTACTATTGTATTGTAAGTATTGGGTTACTATTGTAAGTATTGGGTTACTATTGTAAGTATTGGGTTACTATTGTATTGTAAGTATTGGGTTACTATTGTATTGTAAGTATTGGGTTACTATTGTAAGTATTGGGTTACTATTGTATTGTAAGTATTGGGTTACTATTGTATTGTAAGTATTGAGTTACTATTGTAAGTATTGGGTTACTATTGTATTGTAAGTATTGGGTTACTATTGTATTGTAAGTATTGGGTTACTATTGTATTGTAAGTATTGGGTTACTATTGTATTGTAAGTATTGGGTTACTATTGTATTGTAAGTATTGGGTTACTATTGTAAGTATTGGGTTACTATTGTATTGTAAGTATTGGGTTACTATTGTATTGTAAGTATTGGGTTACTATTGTAAGTATTGGGTTACTATTGTATTGTAAGTATTGGGTTACTATTGTATTGTAAGTATTGGGTTACTATTGTATTGTAAGTATTGGGTTACTATTGTATTGTAAGTATTGGGTTACTAT
>CM026396.1:43601355-43630964 GCA_014843695.1 Archivesica marissinica
TGCAAGGTGCTTCACCCGTAGTCCAGCCTTACTACCGCATGTCTCCAGAAAAGAAACAAATATTAAAAACTGAGCTAGATCAAATGTTGGAGTTAGGAATTATCCGCCCTAGCAGAAGCCAGTGGGCCTCTCCCATAATATTGGTACGCAAATCAGACTCAGAATGGCGACCATGTATTGATTATCGGAAAATTAATGACCTGACTCGAGGAGAAGCCTTCCCCATCCCGAGATTAGACGATCTCATTGATCAGGTCGCAGGTTCGAGTCTGATATCAATTTTAGATCTTAATAAAGGTTACTGGCAGATTCCGCTAACCCCTCGAGCTAGTGAAATTGCAGCGTTCATAACCCCCTGGGGCTTGTTTGAACCATTAACTCTCCCATTTGGTTTAAAAAACGGTGGAGTTACCTTCCAGAGGGCCATAAACGAGATAATCGCTCAATCCCCGACAGAACCCATCCGTGATAGATTTGCCGACGCATATCTGGATGATATTGCTGTTCGATCCAATTTATGGTCACAGCACATAAATCACTTGGATTGGACATTTCATAGACTAGAGGATAGTGGTGTTACTTTGAATCCGAAGAAGTGTAAAATTGGGTCTGGAACAGTCAAGTACTTGGGACATGAATTAGGGTCGGGAAAAATCAAACCAATTTCCAGCAAGGTTGAGTGTATTAGTAATATCTCTCCCCCACAGACCAAGAAACAATTACGAGGATATCTGGGATCAGTAGGATTTTACAGGAAATTCATTCCCCAGTTCGCTGAGATCGCCGCTCCCCTGACTGACTTATTAAAGGGCAAGCGATCAGGGAACATCATAACTCAGTGGAGCGATAAACATCAACTTGCTTTCGAATCCTTAAAGAAAGCTTTAACCAATAAACCCATACTGAAGGCCCCTGACTTTAACCAAGAGTTCGAACTCTATACTGATGCTTCCGATTTGGGAATTTCGGCTGTACTGACTCAGACCGTTGACCAAGTACCACACCCAGTAGCATTTTATTCCCGAAAACTTATTCCACGAGAGAAAAACTACTCTACAATAGAGAAGGAATTATTAGCTATAGTGGCCGGTATCGAACATTTTCGCATATATGTAAGCACAAGCAAAACAATAATTAATTCAGATCATAATCCCCTTGTATGGTTAAGTAGGTCGAAAACGTCCAATCAACGCCTCTTAAGATGGGCACTGTGTCTCTCAGAATTTAATCTGACCATTAAACATATCAAAGGGACTCAAAATGTTCTAGCAGACTTTCTCAGTAGAGTTCAATGACTGTGATGTTTGACTTAGTAAATGTACTTGGTATTATTTCAGTTGTTCAGTAAATAGTTATTGCCTCTATGATTAGAATGTTGGTACCTAGCGAAAGAAATGCTATTTTAGGACATATGATGTATTGATATTATGATTGTTTTCTACTGTATATTCAAAGGAATGAAGATTTGTAAATCGGCCGATAGCGGGCGATGTCAAACTTCTCCCCGGGTAGGGAGGATTGTGCAAAACCCCAATTTGCACGAAATGTTTATTATTGTTATATATAAATAGTAATGTATTATATAAATACATTAAACTGTTTCTATATATGGCCAAATGTTTACCATGTAATATATATATATTTGTATTATGCATAATCGTCTGCTATTATTTTCGCGCCTAAAATTATCAATCTCGCTTCGCGCGGGAAATGACTTAAGATGTTAGGCCTAATCTCAGTTTATCAAGGCCGTGGTTGCAGGTGTCCAGTTATGTAATACAAAGGCACCGAACTGGTTTGATGGTGTAATATTAGATAACAGGCCGTGGTTGCAGGTGTCCAGTTATGTAATATAAAGGCACCGAACTGGTTTGATGGTGTAATATTAGATAACATAACAGATGTTTAGGAATAACAGATGTTTTAGGAATTGTTATATCATATATACACTGATTCAATCATGTATATAAGAAATGGATTTTATTAACATAAATCAGACACACTAGAGCCTAACTCCAGGAGCGAGAAAGGTCGTGATCTCAATCTAGTATATAGAACATATAAACTGTATTTATGATACTTAGATATTATGGACATTATAAGAAATATAACTTATAAAGATTTGTCGAATAATTAAATTGTTCAGCCATAGAAGAAACATAGAGTTTCGGCGAACCATATAGAAGGTGATTAAAAGTTAATCTAATCAGAAACAGTGATTAGATTATAGTGATATTGAGTAATGACGGATTAGAAAGATTGGATGTTAAATATACTGTGTAAGCGCATAGTCGGCTCACACAAATGGATTGTTAAATAAGCTTTTAATGATACGATGTATATATATATAGATCACTGATTATATATATATGGATATTTCTGATGCCAATTTAAACAAGATATTATATAGAAGAAATGTAATACTGTGTTGAGTTATCATTAATACATATAATAACGAAGAAACCCCCTAGACAACTCCAGCGAGTCTACAATAGGATAGACCCTGGTAAGAGCCGTAGCAACCGAGACATATTATTACGAGAAGAAAAAGGAGAGTTTGCGACACTGTATGCTACTACTGTAACACACAGTGACCTTCCATAGCTGCTGTATGCTACTACTGTAACACACAGTGACCTTCCATAGCTACTGTATGCTACTACTGTAACACACAGTGACCTTCCATAGCTACTGTATGCTTCTACTGTAACACACAGTGACCTTCCATAGCTGCTGTATGCTACTACTGTAACACACAGTGACCTTCCATAGCTGCTGTATGCTACTACTGTAACACACAGTGACCTTCCATAGCTGCTGTATGCTACTACTGTAACACACAGTGACCTTCCATAGCTGCTGTATGCTTCTACTGTAACACACAGTGACCTTCCATAGCTGCTGTATGCTACTACTGTAACACACAGTGACCTTCCATAGCTGCTGTATGCTACTATTTGTATTGGATGTCTAATATAATATATATCCAGACATTGTAGAAGCTTCTAAGTTCTTTCGTACATAGCATGTATGTTTTACGTTTATTTATCTAATATTTATGCTATAAGCTATAGCTTTCGGTTCTAATCCTTTTTCATACATGTATGTAAATATTTGTGTAAATTGTACATTTGTATATGTTATATCATTGCTTGAAAAAACTATGTTTAAACTAATATTTATACTATTATATACTAGTAATTATGAAGTACGTGAATAAAATTAAAATTCACTCTAAAAGTGAAGTATATTAAATTTTATTAATTTGTAAGTTCTCATAGTTGCTAATGAGTATACATGTATGGACCAGCACAATATAGTACATTAACTATAAGATAAGATGAATTTTATTTTGAGTCGGCAAGATATCAACAGTAGAACACAAGCTCTGGGTGAGCTTTTGAACCGACTATATAACATATATATATAACATACAATACAATGGTAACACTTGTACAACAGCTATAACATTTAGAATCACTGATAATGACTAGTATGCATATTTATTTAAATTTATTTCTAAGAAAAATGTTAAAATAATAAGTATACATAATACCTACCTTGCTTAACTCCTTTTAGTTCTCCAAATATCGGAACTAGAAATGAGCACCTGCTTGTCTATGGTGATGTTTGTGTCACGCATATACTTCTATATAACACACTACGCAATTATTTATAAAGCGATTATAAAATACGTATAGCGTTGCTTAAAATGTGGTTTCATTAGGATGAACAAGAATGTTTGAACAATAGTGCTTGGGTATAATGGATCTTTTTCAGACACCCACGAAACACGAGAGGAAACGGCGAGGGTGTCACTTAACACAAATATGGTAATTTAGCAGAATTTGAGAAGACGTTTCGATGTTTTAAAATTAAATCGCAAGTCAGGTTACCTGGATAAGTATCAACTACTGAGTGTATGCAAAAAGGGGGTTATGCCAATTTAGTTTTGCTCGATTACGAAGCAAGTTCTTACAACTTATATTAATCACTCATCGCCACGAGGGAGAGAGAAGAGGCAACGCGGAATTTAAATGCCTTGTGTGTGTGTGTGTTCCTTTAATGTCAAACCCCTCAAAGACCTAGACATGATTTCCTTGCCTTGCTTAAGGACTCCAGCGGGACTCGAACTCTGGGCCTTTCGTACCTGAAGCAAACGCGATATCACGACGTCCATTTAGGGGTTAGCAGGGCGATCAAAATGTCCTGCCAAAATAGTGTTATACTAATCTCTTCTCGTGCTCCGATTTCTCGTACTCCGATTTCTCGTGCTCCATGTTCTTGAACTTTCTTCAAATATTCCTTTAAATATTAACCATTTAATTAATTAACACCCAAACCTATTGACTCACTAATACAATGACTTCTGAAATTCTTTAGCATATACCTAGAATATATTTCACTGAATTAGTCTATGGCAACAATCTAAAATCACTAATCTCTTCAGGAGTCGTTGCTCATATGGGCAACCGGTAGCGACGATAAATAAACGCAAAACACACACAGCATCAGCATACAATGGCTAGGTTCAAATTAAACTGGTTTACATCTATTAATAGAGATGTTGGTATATCGGGTCGAGGTAGAAATAAATTACGGTTGTATAAGCTATTTAAAACAGAATTCAAAGTAGAAGACTACTGTATGATGTTTTTACCTCTTAGTCATAGAGCTGCTTTGAGTAAATTTCGTTGTGGTGTTGCACCAATAAGAATAGAGACGGGCAGGTACGAGAATCTGAGTGTAGATCAAAGGAAATGTCCATTCTGTGACTCCGTTGAAAATGAACTACATGTTATTTTGCAATGTTGTACGTATGCAGATATTAGGTTACCGCTTATTAGAAAAACAATGGGTATTTATGGTAATTTTATTAATCTTTCTGATTCAGAAAAGTTTGTTTTAATTTTCTCCAGCAAGGAACTGATAAGATTATGTGCCAAAACCTGTTTTGAAATTCTTCAAAAACGACGGTTTTTGACGTGTAAATAAAATCAGTATGTTATGCAGTTCATAGATTGTAATATATATATATTTAGCATGTAAATAATGTATCTCAATTGTTTCTTAATACTATGAATACTTTTTTATTGCCAACTAAATAGTCTATGCTAATCAGTTCATCACTGATCTGATCAGAGGTGATAATTGTTTTTTTATACCATTTTTTAATTAATAAGCGCGTTAGTGCTCTTTTTCAATATCAGTGTTTTAATAAATATTTTAAGCACTTCTTAGATAAGATTAGCGTAGGCAATTTAGATTTAACACATTTATATCTAAGAGTAGGTCTTGTTTTGGACCGAGAATCTCACTGATAGCGGTTACCCATGGTGACGTTTTGCGGCTGTGGTGTAATGGTGGCAATGTGCCCGTCACCATTTTGACGATTGTCTTCAGTTTGTGAGAGTATCGGTCTGGATCAACCTATATAAACTCTAGTTTTAAGAAACTTATATGTTGAATCGTGTTCTATTGTGAATTGTTACTGTTACTGTCTCTTATAATTCATTATTGAGTGGCAATGTACATCGATATGTTTTTATTATATTGAATGTTGTTTGTTGTACATTGATGAGACGTAAATAAAGAATAAAATCTAAAAATCTACAAGTATCACACACATACACATATCAATTAGAACACAAGCTATAACGATATTAATTACGGCCCTTCCACATATAATGCAGTCGAGTTTGGTCACGTACGATTCCCTTTTCTCAGTTGGTCATTTAAATTAAATATGTAACACCAGCGAGGCTTGTTAATTGTTCTTGAATCACGTGGTATACAATGGAGGGTTGTTTATGTTTTAGTTGGTGGAAATATGTTCGTTTTTTTATGGTTATAGGACAGTGCTATTTGGTTAAAATTTAGTTAAGTGATAAGTGATTCATATAGGATGGATTGAATTGGAGGTGACATATATATACTTTTCACATTTTGAACTTGATTTAAACGACAGGTATAACTACCTGTGTTACTATTTATAGTAACACGTAATCACTTAGTAAACCGGTTTATTGGATATATAATAGCACACTCCATTTCGCGCTCAAATCGTCACGCTTGACTGCACCGCATTAATCGAGTTGTATGGATGGGTAGACGACGGAATAAACGGAGGCAGAGTGATGACAGCTTAAATAATGAACAATCTTGTAAAGCCGGAAAACGCGATTCAACTTCTCCAGAACCTTTGAGTGTTAGTAAAATTATAAGTGAGGCCAATAACATATTATATGACGACGATGAGAGTGTGAATTTGGACAATTTACTAGCGCAAGAACACAGTACTACTAGTACATATTCCAGCACAGTTCCTACTGTATTATGTGACGGTGATGATAGTGTAATTTTTGACAGACTATTCGAGCAAGAACACAGTAATACTGGTACAAATACTAGCACGGGTTCTATTGGTCATCCCCGACCAACCATACCCACTTCATATAAACAAGGATCTCAGCTGACGTCTACACCATTACCGAATACTACATACACCAACATGAGTGAGACAGTTAGCACTGCTGAATGTCCGACAAATGCAGACATTATGAAATGTTTACTCTCTATTGACTCTAAACTAGGCCAAATGGACACCCGTTTGAAAAAACTTGAGAGTATGGAAAAGAAAGTTGACAAGTTCGAGAGTGAAATGAAGAAAATGTGGACATATATACAGGACAATGTTAAACGCTCGGACGAAAGGGTAGGCAGAGTCGAGGATAAAGTAGAAAGCACTGACTTTTCTTTGGGCTTAGTAAATGACAAAGTGAATGAAATAGAAAAAGAGAGAAATGTGCTTAGAGAGGAGATAGTCTACTTGCAGTCACAATCTATGCGTAACAACCTTATATTTTCGAATATCCTAGAGTCTGCCAATGAGTCGCCAAATGATACCGAAAAAGAGCTCCGAACATTTCTCACAGATAAGATGAAATTGACAGATCAAATTGTCCGTAACATACAATTTGAGAGAGTCCATCGCATGGGTGCCAAATCCGAGGGTAGAAGCAGGCGAATAGTGGCCAAGTTCTCACTTTTCAAAGAGCGTGAAGCTGTTAGAAAGCAATGGAAAACACTTCAGGGTACTAACTACTATGTCAGTGAACAGTTCCCGAAGGAGGTTGCTGACAAGCGAAGGAATTTACTATCTCTACTCAAGGACGCGAAGAAGGCTGGTAAAAGGGCGTGGCTGTCTTACGACACCTTATACATTGACGGCAAACCGGTGCGAGAGGAGAAATAGGGATTCGAGGAGGGTCAGCTAAAACTCCTGTCTTGGAATGTTAATGGCTTATCAACTGAAAAGAAACATTCCAATGACTTTGTAAATGCAATTTCCTCAAATGATATAATATTCCTGTACGAGACGTGGGCAAATAAAGATAGTGACATTGACCTTACAGGATATGTTTCACATAATTTCTATCGTAAGTTTCAGAACCGGCAGGCCAGAAGATGTAGCGGGGGTGTAGCACTGTATTATAAAGAGCATTTGAAGCTTGGTATTAAGGTTGTTCGGACACATAGTGACACAATCATATGGATAAAGCTAGATAGACTATTCTTTAATCTAGAGAAGGATGTATATTTATGTGGTGTGTATGTTTGGTGCCAGGATTCACCCGCGTATAATATTTCCACGGTTGACCTATTTGAACTTATAGAAAAAGATATACATGACTTTGAGGGTTTAGGGGTTATATATGCAGTAGGGGATTGGAATAGCCGTGTAGGTAATAAGCGTGATTATATCAACTGTGATGTATATAATTGCCATATTGATGATGATGATTATATCCCAGATTGTGCATTAGACAGGGTCTCGCTGGATAAATCTAGCAATTGGTTTGGTGTCAAATTATTAGACCTCTGTAAAGCTACAGGTTTGCGTATAGTCGACGGTCGATTATATCGTGATGCGCCTGGTTTATTCAAGTTTGCGAATACACGGGGTGCATCCGTTATAGATTATTTGTTGAGCAAAGAAAAAGATTTTACATTGTTGACTGATTTTTACATTAATCCATTCAATGAACATAGTGACCATGCAAGTCTATCATTCTCAATGAAATGTGATATTGTATTTCATAAACCTATGTATAAAGACGATGTAGTATACAGGTGGGATGAAAATCACAAGCATTCCTTTCGTACGTGCAAAGTTATCCGACATGAATCATTTGACTGATAATATAGACGTAACTAGCAGGTCTTCAGTAAATGATTTATTGAATGATTTCACTAGTATAATACGGCAAGTCGCCGACCCATTATTTAAGAATACATTTACCCATAACTCTAACGAAAATGTCCATTTTAATGATAAACCGATATGTAGTAATGCGGAATGGTTTGATGACGAATGTAGCCAGTCTAAACGGGATTATATATATGCACTCAAAACTTTTAATAGGCTAAAGACCAGCCATAGTAGGATACAGTTTTGTGATAATAAAATGCGTTTCAAAAAACTATGTCGTAAGAAACGGCGCACATTTGAAGAACGTAAGCTACGTGAAATTGGCATTTTAAAGCGTTCTAAACCGAAGACATTTTGGAAATATTTTAAAAAGAAGAGTAAATCTTCATGCAATATATCTTTAGAAGATTTTAAAACATATTTCAAGGATTTGGGTGCTGATATATCGGGTTGTGAAAACCCAGAAGCAGAATTGTTTTGTAATACACACGATTTTAATAATGTTGAAAGTCCATTCCCAGAACTTGATATGCGCATTAGTATAGATGAAATTCTTAATGCTGCCAAATGTTTGAAGCAACACAAAGCCGCTGGTAGTGATTTTATTTTGAATGAATATCTTATAGAAAGCATAGATATAGTGTCAGCTCATTTATGTGATATTTTCAATGCTATATTAGATTCAGGATTTTGTCCTGATAAATGGACAGAAGGTATTATTATACCTGTACATAAGAAAGCTGATGTAAATAATGTACATAATTATAGGGGTATTACGCTAGTTAGTTGTCTGGGGAAGTTATTTACCACTATCTTAAATAAAAGAATTGTTTCATTTTGTGATAATAATGAGGTAATATCAGATGCGCAGTTTGGTTTTAGAAAGGGCCGATCAACAACTGACGCATTGTTTATTTTATCCAATGTTGTCCAAATGTATTTATCTGAAAATGGAAGATTATATTGTGTATATGTGGACCTATGTAATGTTTTGATACTATTTATAGAAATGCTCTATGGATGAAACTTTATAACTGCGGTTTACAGGGTAAAATTCTAAGAATTGTTAAAGATATGTACCAAAAGGTAAAGTCTTGCATCCGCAATTTCAGTAATAATTCTAGAAGTTCTGATGATTGTAGCCCCAATTCCGAGAACCCTCTATACTCTGAATATTTTGAATATGCTGTTGGTTTACGACAAGGGGAACTCATGTCACCGATTCTATTTTCCCTGTTCGTGGAGGACCTAGAATTGTTTTTACGAGGGAACGGGGATACAGGCTTATTAATTGATGATATAGCTCTCATTTTGTTGCTATTTGCGGATGATATGGTTATATTTGGTAAGACGCCTAATGAATTGCAAGCAAACTTAAATTTATTACATAAATACTGTGAAAAATGGGGTTTACATGTAAACACAGTTAAAACAAAAATAATGGTGTTCAGAAAAAGAGGGGGAGTTTTACCAAATGAATCCTGGACTTATAATGGAAACAAACTTGATGTTGTAAATGAATTTAATTACTTAGGTACTGTGTTTAATTACACTGGGAGTTTTATATTAAACCAGGACTATCTTACAGGGAAAGCTTTAAAGGCTCTAAATGTTCTTTTAATCAATTGCAGAAAATATAAGTTAAAACCAAGTATTCTATGTCAGCTTTTTGATGCTTTTGTTGGATCGATTTTAAATTATGGTTGTGAGATCTGGGGGTTCACAAAATATAAAGAAATAGAAAGAATACACCTTAAGTTTTGCAAACAAATATTAAAAGTTAGAAACAGTACAAGCTCAGCTGGTGTTTATGGAGAACTGGGAAGATATCCATTGTATATTTCACGCTACATTCGCATTGTTAAATACTGGTATAACATATTGAAAACTGATAACATAACGTATTTATAATGAAGTTTTAATTGATGACAATAAGGGTATAACAAATTGGGTTTCCCACTTAAAAGATATGTTAATTAATTATGGATTTTTGAATGTTTGGTATTTTCCTGACTCAGTCAATTTAAATAGCTTTATATGTGTATTTAAGCAACGTTTAATCGATTGTTTTATACAGAGATGGGCTGCTGATAAGGAAGACAGCGGTGTGCTTGATTTATACCATAGTACAAAATCAATTTTTGAATATGAACACTATTTGGATTTAGTCCCAAGTAATTTACGTTTATTTGTTACAAGATTGAGGATATCTGCTCACACACTTCGAATGCACACTGGTAGATATTCCAGAAACCGAATACCTCGAAACGAGCGATATTGTCAATGTTGTAACAGTGGACAAATTGAAGATGAATATCATTTTATCATTGTTTGCCCATATTATCAAAATTTAAGAATTGTCTATGTAAAACAATATTACCGTAACAACCCTAGCATGTTTAAATTTATACAATTACTCAAGTCCGAAAATAAGCATACACTATGTAAACTCGCAATTTTTTACAAACGAGCCATTGAAGAAAGAAATTTTTACTTGAATGCTATTACACATGCTTAATTTAAAATCTATACCACTCAGAAATATGAATAGGCCATTATGCAGTCTTCATTCTAAGAGACCAGTTTTGTTTATCCTCTATGTATGAGTAAATTTGTTTAAGCACTTCACTGTTTATGACGTGATAATATATATATATTGTATGTAATAATTTGTATATGATGATGTACTTTGTACACATCGAAATAAATTATCTGTTCTGTTCTGTTAATCTGCAGCCTTTTTATTGAATTGCAATTATTTTTTGCTTGCTTTTAGATAATTTCCTGCATGTGTTTCTATTTGCTTGCTTTTAGATAATTTCCTGCATGTGTTTATATTTGCTTGCTGTTAGATAATGTGCTGCATGTGTTTATATTTGCTTGCTTTGATTTGATGTGTATATATTATATATAATATCCAAAAATGGAATTATGAATATTCATAAATACTAAATAAATAGCAAAACGGCGCCCCAGAACACACGGGTCTGTAGTCCAGTGGTAACACGCTGGACTGGTAATCCAGGGAACGCAGGTTCGATCCCCCGTCTGACCCTAATAAAATTAACAGTCATTCAGATGGGACGCTAAACCGAGGTCTCGTGTCGGTGCTTTACACCATGCACGTACAATAATCAGAGGAGACTCTGGAGTGGGTCTCTGTCTGTATCATTGCACTATACTCCAAACTCTAAAATGACAACTCTCTTCAGGAGGCGTCGCTCATATGGGTAACTGGTAGCGACGATCAATAAACGTAAAACACACACGCACTTGCGATAACCACATACTGTGGGTCGGCATGGGGATTTACTGATAGCTAAGCGTGGTAGTAATCTGTATTTACATCTCATCATTGTACGTACATATCACATGCATAGTTTTCATAAAAAAGTACAATGCCACTCCAACATGGAGTTATAAGAGATGAACAAAATTATACACAATCATTTATCACAGTATGTTAGGGATAAAGCTGCAATATCCCTGCTAATCGGATATTAAAAACTGCTCTAAAATAATTATAAAACACTGAAATACAAAATAGGTACTATTGTACACTGATTAAGAATTGGTCGAGTGAAATCTAACTTCGCTTTGATCAGATCATAGCGAATATGATTAGCAGAGATATTACAGACGAGATACAAAACATTTGCTGTTAGAAATGTAAAGAAATAATGACATAATTCACAAATTAAAAACTTATTTACATTATAAAAACTGACGTCTCTGTAGAATAATAAAACAGGTTTTGGCACAATTACGAATCATCTCTTGGTTTGAAAACAGGAAACAATATTTATCATATCATAATCAGACATTGAGTAGAAATTGATAATACACGCATATGACTTTGAGAATAAATCTTGTCTTAAATCATTGTAAACTGGACAATTCAATAGTACATGCATCTCATTTTCAATAGTAGCAATATCACAAAACGGACAAATCCTAGATTCCTTTGGAAAACCTGCATACCAACCAATATCTATCCTAATGAGGGCAATCAGATAGTTAATGATGGTTCATTAGCCAACTAATAAACAGTAAACTAATGATAATTGGAATAGTTCCTTACTAATGGAAATATGACAATACCATAAACCGTAATTAACATAATTAACATACTGTGTGAAATATATATATAGATGCAAGACGCAGATCGCTGGATATTCTCTAAGATTTTCAAGTCTGTTGCAAATATTGTGTTTTGTCTTTGTTTGCTTTGCGCACGAACGTTTCACATCGAAGATTACATTGGTAAGTAAATTTCCTTGTTCCTTGAAATGTATGTGTTTTACGTTTATTTATCGTCGCTACCGGTTGCCCATATGAGCGAAGCCTACTGAAGAGATTAGTCATTTCAGCTTTTTGGAGGATAGTGCAATGATACAGAGAGAGACCCATTCCAGAGTCTCCTCTGGTTCTTTTACGTGTACGGTGTACAGCACCGTCACGAGACCTCGGTTTAACGTCCCATCTGAAAGACTGTTAATTTTATTAGTGTCAGCCTCAACCGAACCTCCTTCATGTAGGCTAGTGATGACGTCTTACATAAAAGGATAGTTCAGTTATCTGTTTAATAGATTAAATATAAATGATTCATTGTCAATATAGATGGATATTTATAAACAACGTGGACGTACATGTACCGGGTAATGAGTCTATTTCTCTGTTGGAAGGGAATAATTCTGTTGCCAACGCAAAGCGTGGTAATGCTGGTGGAATAGATGAAATTCCAGATGAAGTATTAATTTAAAAGGTGTCTATTTCTATGTTAGAAGGGACGACTTCTGTTGACAAGGCAAAGCGTGGTAAAGCTGGTGGAATAGATGCAATTCCAGATGAAGTATTAATTTAAAAGGAGTCTATTTTTCTGTTAGAAGGGACGACTTCTGTTGACAAGGCAAAGCGTGGTAAAGCTGGTGAATAGATGAAATTCCAGATGAAGTATTAATTTAAAAGAACAATTATGATACTGTTATATTAATGCACATTTTATATAATATATGCTTTGAAAACAGTATTGTTCCAAAATATGGAGTATTTGCATTATTAACCAACCACAAGTCTACAACAGCTTACCCTAGATACCATTATTATGTCATATAGAGGAATTGCTTTAGCATGTATACAAGAGGACATAGAAAACGCACACCTACATTATATACTAGAGGACATAGAAAACACACACCTACATTATATACAAGAGGACATAGAAAACACACACCTACATTATATACAAGAGGACATAGAAAACGCACACCTACATTATATACTAGAGGACATAGGAAACGCACACCTACATTATATACTAGAGGACCTAGAAAACGCACACCTACATTATATACTAGAGGACATAGAAAACGCACACCTACATTATATACTAGAGGACATAGAAAAACGCACACCTACATTATATACTAGAGGACATAGAAAAACGCACACCTACATATATACAAGAGGACATAGAAAACGCACACCTACATTATATACTAAAGGACATAGAAAACGCCACCTACATTATATACTAGAGGACATAGAAAACGCACACCTACATTATATACTAAAGGACATAGAAAACGCACACCTACATTATATACTAGAGGACATAGAAAACGCACACCTACATTATATACTAGAGGACATAGAAAACGCGCACCTACATTATATACTAGAGGACATAGGAAACGCACACCTACATTATATACTAGAGGACATAGAAAACGCACACCTACATTATACACTAGAGGACATAGAAAACGCACACATTAAATGATTATTATTACATGAACACGAAATACGAAGGATTCCATCAAAGATATATCACATCTTTATTAAAAACACAAACGGAACAACTAAAAATATTCCAAAATGTTTAAAACTATGTATTTATATAGTTATTGATTTTCATGTAAAACACACTTATCCGAAGTGTGCGTTTTCTATGTCCTCTAGTATACAATGTATAAGATATACTGTAACATTGAATAATAGACTCAGTTCTTGGGTGGAAGTCGTGATAGCGCAGTGGATGCGCGTTCGCTTCAGGTGCGAAAGGTCCGGAGTTCGAGCCCCACTGGAGCCGTTACGATTGTGCCCTTAGGCAAGGCATTTAAATTTCACGTTGCCTCGTCTCTCTCCCTCGTAGCGATGGATTCAATCAGGAATGAGGTCTCGAGAGTGATTTATATAAGTTGAAATAACTTGTTTCCCAATCGAGCTAAAATGAATTTGTATAAACTAAGTTCATGGGTAGAAGAAAAATGCATTGTAGCAGATGAGTTATGGTAAATATAACTGATACGCGGAAGAAGCTCAGAAAATCTACCTTTATGTGCTTTTAGCGATTTCTGTAGAGCATATGGTTTTATTAATAGGTCTAATCTATGGACAATGTTAAACGAAACGGGTGTTTCGGGTAAAATGTTACTAGACATTAAGTCACTCTACTCATCTGTCGCCTTATGTGTTAGAGTCAATTCGTTTAAGACTGCATGGTTTGATGTTCTATGTGGACTGAGGCAGGGCTGTGTATTATCACCACAATATGTTTTGTCAATAAATAGTCAAACATCATTTCCGGATATACGTGCGTGCGTGCGTGCGTGCGTGTGTGTGTCTCACATACCCAAAACGGGCCATAAGCCTGTCTATATGTGAGATATATAAATCTATACCCAAATCTGTATCCATAATTCTAACATGGCTCAGCATTTTGTCTGTATGCGCAAAGAAGGAACTTAGGCCTACGCGTGTTTAACATGGTTTGTAGATTTGTCTCGTCATTCACGCAGTCGATAAAATAACCCCAATTTGTGCGCTTTTTAGACAATTGTGTTATCTTAAATATTATCGAAATCATATTTATATTCGCATTATTTGGTGCGCGTGATTAATTCATACCCGTCAGATCTCCAAACTATGATGTTTAACCGCCATTAAGAACTGAAAGACATATAGTATTTCCTAAGTAAAATAATATGTAACGCTATCGTTGGCGATGACTAAAATTAACAAAGCACTCCTCATGGGCTGTCCGATTAGCGCAGTGGTTAGCCGCTCGCTTCTCACCAATGCAACCCGGGTTCGATCCTCGGACCGGGAAGTATGTGAGATGGTACGATGGTCGCCAGATCAGACAGGTGGGTTTTCTCCGGGTACTCCGGTTTCCTCCCACACGAATTACCACATTTACGCTTCCATCCGCGCCAACGAGAGTGATTAATATAAGTTGTTAACACTTGCTTCGCAATCGTTGTAAAATAAATAAAGTTTAAAACTAACAAAGCACTCATCTCGTGTTACTTAGAATAGTTAATGGTATCCTTCTCTTATATTTTGTATCCAATACATGATGACTCCATTAATAAGATTATGTTTTTCAGATAGCCAACACCATAATACAATGAATCATTCCACTGCACCAATAGGCCAAACCGTGACCTCCAGAAACGATTCCGATCCGGACGTCACAACAGCATTGTGGAACACTACGACATCAATAGTTTATAGGTCCGATTTACGGTTGTTGATAGAGCAAATGAACCGTATACAGCTATGTATTTGCCCTACGCTATTAATAGCAGGCTTTCTAGGAAATTGTAGTATTGTTCTTACAGTATCGCGCGTCGAATTTCGCCACATGACGTCAGGATACATTTTGTGCGCGTTGGCATGTTCTGATATTGTACTGTTGTTTACAAACCCGTTTAACCAGCAATTTATGAGAGATTTGTTGCAAAATGTTGATCTCAGAGCAATATCAACAACATGGTGTAAGATATTTTTTGTGATGTATCGCTCTTCAAAGATCACGTCGTCTTGGTGCGTGGTGTTGATAGCAATAGAGAGATTCATTGCGGTCATCTTTCCACTGAAAGCAAAATTCATAATCACACGTCGAACAGTGTTGGCTTCAATAACATTTGTGTATACCAGTATTCTTACTGTCAATGGAATTAAGTCATTTTCCACAGACATAGTAAATGGCATTTGTAAACCGGATGTTGTAGCAAATGATACTCGAGCTCTTCATAAAATGTTCGTCATATATGGGGTAACAATGTATTCACTGTTACCCATGTCCATTCTTCTCTCTCTAACGCCGCCGATTATCATTACGCTGGTGAAAAGTCATTACAGGCGTCAACGCATTACCCAAAGAACAAATGAACGATCGGCACGTGCTACTTCGCGTACATCGTTTATGTTGATTGGTGTAGTTCTGTCCTACATTATATGGGTTACACCAATCACAGCCACCGCAATCGTCGCCTCCGTGACAACACAAGCCATGTTCGACGCTAAACAGTTAGCAAACAAGGAATTGATTATATTACAAGGGATTGCGCTTACCTTTGAACAACTTAACCACTCGTTTAACTTCATTATCTACATCATGTTCTCTACACAGTTTCGTACCCGATTTATTGCTATGGTGACGTGCCGATTGAGACGGAGACGTTGTGCAGGTGCATCTTCGAACTCAGCAGCTGTATGCCCCATGGAATCAAACTTCACAAGTATGGAGACCGAAGTGAACAGTATCACCGTCCAACGAGTATGACTGAAAGAAACAATAGCAGGCACTTACAGTAAAACCTCATTAATAATACCATATACTGGACGTGTTGTCTTATTAGTGGGGTGGTCTCTCATTACTGAGTTCATCGCAATATCACTAGCATCTTTAGTTTAATAATAATTTATGTTATTGCATTTTTTAGTTTAATAATATTTTATTTTTATTTTTTACATTAAAAAAAAGTTTCCGTGTCCTAGTGGTTAAGGCGTCCGTCTACAGAGCGGGAGGTCGACGGTTCTAACCTCGTCAGGGTTCGTTCTGATATGGCCTGTTGGTGAGCCGCCAGCTAGTTAAATAATGGTTACCGAGTGCCTACCAGCCTGGCGCCTGGCATACAAGCATAGGATTCGGAAAGTACTGATGTTCATAAAAAAGGTGGTTCATAAGTCAGAAATGACTGACCATTATAATAAACAAACACTTTACTTTACTGTAGGTCCGAATAATATGTCACATTTGATAAATTAGTGATGTTCTACCTGTATCAATCATTAATTTTTGTTGTGTTCCACCTAACTGACTAATACGTTTATTTTAGTCGCCATCGCATATATGCATTTGGGCGGTGTTCAACCTACATACTTGTATTGTCAATTATACAATGCGAGGGGATTATGAACACAATTGCTGTATTGCTAGTTGCCTGGCAACCACATATAGTATGATATATTGTATGAAAGAAATTAGTATTGATAATATATAGTGATGATTGAGCTTATTTACCCTCGCCCCCGGCGAACCATGTGAGCTTATTGACCCTCGCCCCCGGCGAACCATGTGGGCGAGCGTAAAGGCTGTGTGATGATTGAGCTTATTTACCCTCGCCCCCGGCGAACCATGTGGGCGAGCGTAAAGGCTGAGTGATGATTGAGCTTATTTACCCTCGCCCCGGCGAACCATGTGGGCAAGCGTAAACATGATGATTGAGCTTATTTACCCTCGCCCCCGGCGAACCATGTGGGCAAGCGTAAAGGCTGAGTGATGATTGAGCTTATTTACCCTCGCCCCCGGCGAACCATGTGGGCAAGCGTAAACATGATGATTGAGCTTATTTACCCTCGCCCCAGGCGAACCATGTGGGCGAGCGTAAAGCTGAGTGATGATTGAGCTTATTTACCCTCGCCCCCGCGAACCATGTGGGCAAGCGTAAACATGATGATTGAGCTTATTTACCCTCGCCCCCGGCGAACCATGTGGGCAAGCGTAAAGGCTGAGTGATGATTGAGCTTATTTACCCTCGCCCCGGCGAACCATGTGGGCAAGCGTAAACATGATGATTGAGCTTATTTACCCTCGCCCCCGGCGAACCATGTGGGCAAGCGTAAACATGATGATTGAGCTTATTTACCCTCGCCCCCGGCGAACCATGTGGGCGAGCGTTTAGGCCCCCGGCGAACCATGAGTGAGCTTATTTACCCTCGCCCCCGGCGAACCATGTGGGCGAGCGTAAAGGCTGAGTGATGATTGAGCTTATTTACCCTCACCCCCGGCGCTTATTTACCCTCGCCCCCGGCGAACCATGTGGCAGCAAAGCTGAGTGATGATTGAGCTTATTTACCCTCGCCCCGAACCATGTGGGCGAGCGTAAAGGCTGAGTGATGATTGAGCTTATTTACCCTCGCCCCCGGCGAACCATGGGCGAGCGTAAAGGCTGAGTGATGATTGAGCTTATTTACCCTCGCCCCCGGCGAACCATGTGGGCGAGCGTAAAGGCTGAGTGATGATTGAGCTTATTTACCCTCGCCCCCGGCGAACCATGTGGGCGAGCGTAAAGGCTGAGTGATGATTGAGCTTATTTACCCTCGCCCCCGGCGAACCATGTGGGCGAGCGTAAAGGCTGAGTGATGATTGAGCTTATTTACCCTCGCCCCCGGCGAACCATGTGGGCGAGCGTAAAGGCTGAGTGATGATTGAGCTTATTTACCCTCGCCCCCGGCGAACCATGTGGGCGAGCGTAAAGGCGAGTGATGATTGAGCTTATTTACCCTCGCCCCCGGCGAACCATGTGGGCGAGCGTAAAGGCTGAGTGATGATTGAGCTTATTTACCCTCGCCCCCGGCGAACCATGTGGGCGAGCGTAAAGGCTGAGTGATGATTGAGCTTATTTACCCTCGCCCCCGGCGAACCATGTGGGCAAGCGTAAACATGATGATTGAGCTTATTTACCCTCACCCCCGGAACCATGTGGGCAAGCGTAAACATGATGATTGAGCTTATTTACCCTCGCCCCCGGCAAACCATGTGGCAGCAAAGCTGATTGATGATTGAGCTTATTTACCCTCGCCCCCGGCGAACCATGTGAGCAACCCCCCCCCCCAAAAGCTGATTGATGATTGAGCTTATTTACCCTCGCCCCGGCGAACCATGTGAGCTTATTTACCCTCGCCCCCGGCGAACCATATGGGCAAGCGTAAACATGATGATTGAGCTTATTTCACCCCCGGCGAACCATGTGGGCAAGCGTAAACATGATGATTGAGCTTATTTACCCTCGCCCCCGGCAAACCATGTGAGCTTATTTACCCTCGCCCCGAACCATGTGGGCGAGCGTAAACATGATGATTGAGCTTATTTACCCTCGCCCCCGGAACCATGTGAGCTTATTTACCCTCGCCCCGGCGAACCATGTGAGCTTATTTACCCTCGCCCCTGCGAACCATGTGAGCTTATTTACCCTCGCCCCCGGCGAACCATGTGAGCTTATTTACCCTCCCCATCTGCGCGAACGTAAAGCTGATTGATGATTGAGCTTATTTACCCTCGCCCCGGCAACCATGTGAGCTTATTTACCCTCACCCCCGGCGAACCATGTGAGCTTATTTACCCTCACCCCATGTGGGCAAAGCTGATTGATGATTGAGCTTATTTACCCTCGCAACCCTCCCCCCGGCGAACCATGTGAGCTTATTTACCCTCGCCCCAGGCGACCATAAAGGCTGATTGATGATTGAGCTTATTTACCCTCGCCCCTCCCCCCGGCGAACCATGTGGGCGAGCCGCCCCCGGCGAACCATGTGGCGCAAAGCTGATTGATGATTGAGCTTATTTACCCTCGCCCCCGGCAAACCATGTGGGCAAGCGTAAACATGATGATTGAGAATTTACTGAACCATGTGGGCAAGCGTAAACATGATGATTGAGCTTATTTACCCTCACCTCCGGCGAACCATGTGGCAGCAAAGCTGATTGATGATTGAGCTTATTTACCCTCGCCCCCGGCGAACCATGTGGGCAAGCGTAAACATGATGATTGAGCTTATTTACCCTCGCCTCCGGCGAACCATGTGAGCTTATTTACCCTCGCCTCTGAGCTTATTAAACCATGTGGGCCCCGGCGAACCATGTGAGCTTATTTACCCTCGCCCCCGGCGAACCATGTGGGCGAGCGTAAAGCTGTGATGATTGACTTATTTAACCATGTGAGCTTATTTACCCTCGCCCCGGAACCATGTGAGCTTATTTACCCTCGCCCCCGGCGAACCATGTGGGCGAGCGTAAAGGCTGAGTGATGATTGAGCTTATTTACCCTCGCCCCCGGCGAACCATGTGGGCGAGCGTAAAGGCTGAGTGATGATTGAGCTTATTTACCCTCGCCCCCGGAACCATGTGGGCAAGCGTAAACATGATGATTAAGCTTATTACCCTGTCCGGCGAACCATGTGCGCAAGCGTAAACATGATGATTGAGCTTATTTACCCTCGCCTCCGGCGACCATATGGGCAAGCAAACTGATTGATGATTGAGCTTATTTACCCTCGCCTCCGGCGAACCATGTGGGCAAGCGTAAACATGATGATTGAGCTTATTTACCCTCGCCCCGGCGAACCATGGGGCAAGCGTAAACATGATGATTGAGCTTATTTACCCTCACCTCCGGCGAACAATGTGAGCTTATTTACCCTCGCCTCCGGCGAACCATGTGGGCAAGCGTAAACATGATGATTGAGCTTATTTACCCTCACACCCGGCGAACCATGTGAGCTTATTTACCTCGCCCCCGGCGAACCATGTGAGCTTATTTACCCTCCCCCGGCGAACCATGTGAGCTTATTTACCCTCGCCTCCGGCGAACCATGTGGGCGAGCGTAAAGGCTGATGATGATTGAGCTTATTTACCCTCGCCTCCGGCGAACCATGTGAGCTTATTTACTCTCGCCTCCGGCGAACCATGGCTTATTTACTCTCGCCTCCGGCGAACCATGTGGGCGAGCGTAAAGGCTGAGTGATGATTGAGCTTATTTACTCTCGCCTCCGGCGAACCATGTGGGCGAGCGTAAAGGCTGAGTGATGATTGAGCTTATTTACCCTCGCCTCCGGCGAACCATGTGGGCGAGCGTAAAGGCTGAGTGATGATTGAGCTTATTTACTCTCGCCTCCGGCGAACCATGTGGGCGAGCGTAAAGGCTGAGTGATGATTGAGCTTATTTACCCTCACCTCCGGCGAACCATGTGGGCGAGCGTAAAGGCTGAGTGTGTCAATCAATATATATATATATCAAAGCAATATTGTTGACGAGTTATTGTTTTAATTGTTATACCGTATCCGTGGCCTAGGGGTTAAGGCGTCCGCTTACGGAGTGGGAGGTCGAACGTTCGAATCTCGTCAGGGGTTCGTTCTGATATGGCCAGTTGGTGAGCCACCAGCTAGTTAAATAATGATTTCCGACTGCCTACCAGCCTGGCGCCTGGCCTACAAGCATAGGATTCGGGAAGTACTGATGTTCATAAAAAGAGGTTTCTCATAAGTCAGAAATGGCTGGCCCTTTAAAGCGACATTACATCATTGAAAACACAAATTTCTACAGAATGTATTTTCCTATTATATGGTATAATTATTTTCCAAATATTTGCCTCAAAGACTGAGTAGTTCAACTAATAAACAAAAGTCGTATACGCGGTTTGTTAACAAAACAAAATAATGTAAGCATCCATGCATAATACAACCAACGTATCATGGATAGCACGATTTATTGTACAGATTTACCGTTATATCTCACATGTGTATCTATAAATTTGTAGACATTATTTAGCGTTTAGTATTGACCCCGATGACAAAACAAAAGTCAATTCAGGAGCATAGATGACCGTTATATGAAATCATACTTTCAATCCACAATTGATTCAATGTTAGTGTTCGAATGTATTCGGAAGAATTTGTAGTAGCAATGCATTTATACGTGAACAAATGCATTTTATTTGATTTTTGCGATGTAATGTCGCTTTAAATAGGTGTGACACTATATAAACACAATTATCTTACTGACCCATCGTATTATATTGGGTCTCTCTAAAATGACTAATCTGTTCATAATCAGGCGTCGCTCATATGGGCAACCGGTAGCGACGTTAAATAAACGTAAAACACACACAATGATATTCATTGAGATCATAGCAGCTTATATTGATGATTAGTTGAAGTATTATCATCATAAAAATAGAAATAATTGATTGATAATTTAAGACGAACATTGATAATGAAGCCCCCAATTAGCACTGTATGTTCAAAGCATATCTGATTTGAGGGTGTGTTTTACGTATGTTGATCGTCACTACCGGTTGCCCATGGATATGAGCGACGCCTCCTGAAGAGATTAGTACTGTTAGATGTGTGGAGGATAGTGCAATATACAGTATATATACAGACAGAGACCCGTTCCAGAGTCTCCTCTGGTTCTTTTACGTGTACGGTGTAAAGCACCGACACGAGACCTCGGTTAAAGTCCCATCTTAAAGACTGTTAATATTATTAGGGTCAGACGGGGGATCGAACCTGCGATCCCTGGATTACCAGTCCAGCGTGTTACCACTTCAAACTTGTTTAAACATCAAACTTGTTATTTCATACATGCATAATGTTTACATACAGCAACCAGAATTAGCATTATCATAATGTACATACGTAACATTCTAAATCACATTGGACTACAGATCCGTAGCATTTTGTAGGTCGTTTGGTCCGCCTCCGTGGTCGAGTGGTTAAAGGCCTGCAGGTTGACCTATATTTGACCTTAAAGGCCTGCCGGTTGACCTATATTTGACCTTAAACACACGAGGAATAGCGGTACAAATCTGACGGTCGACGCACTAAACACACGAGGAATAGCGGTACAAATCTGACGGTCGACGCACATCGTATTTGCCACATGCGAGGCCCTGCATGGTATACATCTAATACATGAGCACCACTTATATCTATTATGACCCACGTACATATCAGAGGTTATAAATTGCTGAAATTGAAGTTCTGTATTTTTATAGTACTTACAACTGGTATAAACAATTCAACTCCACTTATGGCCCAACTAAGGCTGGTTGCGCGGGTTAGGCAGCCAGTTCCTGCATTGCTGTACCACACATTCAGACATCAGTTCCCTCTTATGCCAAGTACAGTCACCTCTTCTAGCCGCTACTTTTCTCTCTATATATCTGACATCTTTCCATGCGCCACAATTATATAGCATTGCCCAAAACCTCCTGTATAGAAGCTTTCTCTCATGTGAATTTAGATTATGCGGTGGACGATTATTAGCAGGCCACCAAAGTTGTTTGTTCTGTTCATTTATTATGCAAGGGGAACACAAGCACAGTGGACACTCAGCAACACCTTCAACATGCTGAGGCATAGGGGGAGGTACGTAAGCAGCCTCTGCAACGGGCATGGTGGTGGCTGTTTCTTCTATTTCCATCTCTACGTCCCAGTTCTTATTTTGCAAGAAAGTCATCAATTCTTTTCTCTGCTCATAAGTTACATACATTGTTATTTTACTCAATGGCATCTTGTAGAAATCGGCAGAATATGTGTAATACTCGTATGTTCAAGAGATTATAATTATAATATTATACATGTACTCATAGCATTCACTGTGATTATTATGTAGCATCAATATCGGTAAACACACACTGACACAGAGAAATATTTAAAATATAACAGAAAACTTGCGAATAATACTGTAGATATATAATTAAATGAAGTATGAAGGTTACCATATAACGAACACATATAGTTTATTCATATAAATACATACATATTATATACATACATATTTGATTAGGTCAACACATGAACTGAATTTTGATTTAGATTGCACAGATCACAACCATAGCGCACATTATACATGCATACAAATTATCAGTCATTACGCTACGGCTGATGAGGCACCTACATAACATGTAATCTATGTCCCTGGGCTGATCTGAACTATCAATTTTCTTTACAATCAATAATATACGTTTACTTAAATTGTCAGGGCCTCATTTTGACTAATTCTCAGCTCAGAGTGATCGTGCATATTAACCGTTAGAAAATACCTACATACGCCAAATTATACTGAATGTACTGCTACATTGTTGATACAAGCCACTAATCACATGGAACAGGTAGTAAAGTATAAATCTTTACAATTGGACGGCGTCAAACTGCAGGCATTTAAGGTCGCTGACTTGTATACCACTGTAACCTATCATCACTGATAGGCACGGGTTCGAGCCCCGCTCATGCCGTGTCTCATTTATATGAAAAAGTTGGCAGTTTCTTACGGAGGTTGGTGCACCCAAGTACTGGTTAACCGCCGGAGCCTGCCCAGGAAAGGTGTTAGGTAAACTACCCGCCGGCGATATAGCCCAACATGGTGCTGATGCAGGCGTAAATCCCGAAATATAACATAAATAGCATTGTAGGTCGTTTGCCGATTCAGGATTCACGAACATTGTATGCAATATATCCACTGCAGTTATCACGGCTTGTTTCATCAAGTTCATAAGTAGACACAATGAACCCGTGTTATACCTAGTCATGGCTCAGTATATAGTTTAAATATTCACGATCATGCGCATTGAACAGGTACATCTACATAACAATCTCAACACCAGGCCCGTAGCCACACTGAGGCACACCGAGGCAGCTGCCTCGGTTAACATTTCCAAAACAAAATAAAAAATAGAAAAATGAAATAAATAGAATGCAAACATTTGCTGTATGAAATGTTGACTGCTCGTGGGGGCCGTTTTCTAATGTTGTTGAAACACGTGCCATAAACAATTTATACGATCATGCTATAGTTGTGTAACATTGTGCTGTTGTCATGGTGAATTCAATAAAATATTATTAAACTAAACTGCTAGAGAGCTGAAAAGTTAGTACATAATTATACGTGTAAGTTCATTAAATCAGAAAATCGCTTCTATATCCCAACAATTTTAAGGGGGGACATGCCCCCAGACCTCTCCCTAGATCGCCTCGGTTGAAAATGTGCCTCTGGCTACGGTACTGAACTCTCAATACTGAGTACGACTTGGAGGTATAGTTATACAATTACATCAAGTTTGATGCAGCTCGGATTGTCACAGGTACAGTTTTATTTAGATTAATATTTTATACATTTCGTTAGTAGGAACTTACATAGTTACTTTACATTGTATGTACTAGTTGGTCGCTTTTATGACATGTATTCGCTATTGTTATACTAGAGGACATAGGAAACGCATGCCTACATTATATACTAGAGGACATAGGAAACGCACACCTACATTATATACTAGAGGACATAGAAAACGCACACCTACATTATATACTAGAGGACATAGAAAACGCACACCTACATTATATACTAGAGGACATAGAAAACGCACACCTACATTATATACTAGAGGACATAGAAAACGCACACCTACATTATATACTAGAGGACATAGAAAACGCACACCTACATTATATACTAGAGGACATAGAAAACGCACGCCTACATTATATACTAGAGGACATAGGAAACGCACACCTACATTATATACTAGAGGACATAGGAAACGCACGCCTACATTATATACTAGAGGACATAGAAAACGCATGCCTACATTATATACTAGAGGACATAGAAAACGCACACCTACATTATATACTAGAGGACATAGAAAACGCACGCCTACATTATATACTAGAGGACATAGAAAACGCACACCTACATTATATACTAGAGGACATAGAAAACGCACACCTACATTATATACTAGAGGACATAGGAAACGCACACCTACATTATATACTAGAGGACATAGAAAACGCACACCTACATTATATACTAGAGGACATAGAAAACGCACACCTACATTATATACTAGAGGACATAGAAAACGCATGCCTACATTATATACTAGAGGACATAGGAAACGCACACCTACATTATATACTAGAGGACATAGGAAACGCACGCCTACATTATATACTAGAGGACATAGAAAACGCATGCCTACATTATATACTAGAGGACATAGAAAACGCACACCTACATTATATACTAGAGGACATAGAAAACGCATACCTACATTATATACTAGAGGACATAGAAAACGCACACCTACATTATATACTAGAGGACATAGGAAACGCATGCCTACATTATATACTAGAGGACATAGGAAACGCACACCTACATTATATACTAGAGGACATAGAAAACGCACACCTACATTATATACTAGAGGACATAGAAAACGCACACCTACATCATATACTAGAGGACATAGAAAACGCACACCTACATTATATACTAGAGGACATAGAAAACGCACACCTACATTATATACTAGAGGACATAGAAAACGCACACCTACATTATATACTAGAGGACATAGAAAACGCACACCTACATTATATACTAGAGGACATAGAAAACGCACACCTACATTATATACTAGAGGACATAGAAAACGCATGCCTACATTATATACTAGAGGACATAGGAAACGCATGCCTACATTATATACTAGAGGACATAGGAAACGCACGCCTACATTATATACTAGAGGACATAGGAAACGCATGCCTACATTATATACTAGAGGACATAGAAAACGCATGCCTACATTATATACTAGAGGACATAGGAAACGCATGCCTACATTATATACTAGAGGACATAGAAAACGCACGCCTACATTATATACTAGAGGACATAGGAAACGCATGCCTACATTATATACTAGAGGACATAGGAAACGCACACCTACATTATATACTAGAGGACATAGAAAACGCATGCCTACATTATATACTAGAGGACATAGGAAACGCATGCCTACATTATATACTAGAGGACATAGGAACGCACACCTACATTATATACTAGAGGACATAGAAAACGCACACCTACATTATATACTAGAGGACATAGAAAACGCACACCTACATTATATACTAGAGGACATAGAAAACGCACACCTACATTATATACTAGAGGACATAGAAAACGCACACCTACATTATATACTAGAGGACATAGAAAACGCACACCTACATTATATACTAGAGGACATAGAAAACGCACACCTACATTATATACTAGAGGACATAGAAAACGCACACCTACATTATATACTAGAGGACATAGAAAACGCACACCTACATTATATACTAGAGGACATAGAAAACGCACACCTACATTATATACTAGAGGACATAGAAAACGCACACCTACATTATATACTAGAGGACATAGAAAACGCACACCTACATTATATACTAGAGGACATAGAAAACGCACACCTACATTATATACTAGAGGACATAGAAACGCACACCTACATTATATACTAGAGGACATAGAAACGCACACCTACATTATATACTAGAGGACAACATAGAAAACGCACACCTACATTATATACTAGAGGACATAGAAAACGCACACCTACATTATATACTAGAGGACATAGAAACGCACACCTACATTATATACTAGAGGACATAGAAAACGCACACCTACATTATATACTAGAGGACATAGAAAACGCACACCTACATTATATACTAGAGGACATAGAAAACGCACACCTACATTATATACTAGAGGACATAGAAACGCACACCTACATTATATACTAGAGGACATAGAAAACGCACACCTACATTATATACTAGAGGACATAGAAAACGCACACCTACATTATATACTAGAGGACATAGAAAACGCACACCTACATTATATACTAGAGGACATAGAAAACGCACACCTACATTATATACTAGAGGACATAGAAAACGCACACCTACATTATATACTAGAGGACATAGAAAACGCACACCTACATTATATACTAGAGGACATAGAAAACGCACACCTACATTATATACTAGAGGACATAGAAAACGCACACCTACATTATATACTAGAGGACATAGAAAACGCACACCTACATTATATACTAGAGGACATAGAAAACGCACACCTACATTATATACTAGAGGACATAGAAAACGCACACCTACATTATATACTAGAGGACATAGGAAACGCATACCTACATTATATACTAGAGGACATAGGAAACGCACGCCTACATTATATACTAGAGGACATAGGAAACGCATGCCTACATTATATACTAGAGGACATAGGAAACGCATGCCTACATTATATACTAGAGGACATAGGAAACGCATGCCTACATTATATACTAGAGGACATAGAAAACGCATGCCTACATTATATACTAGAGGACATAGAAAACGCACACCTACATTATATACTAGAGGACATAGAAAACGCACACCTACATTATATACTAGAGGACATAGAAAACGCACACCTACATTATATACTAGAGGACATAGAAACGCACACCTACATTATATACTAGAGGACATAGAAAACGCACACCTACATTATATACTAGAGGACATAGAAAACGCACACCTACATTATATACTAGAGGACATAGAAAACGCACACCTACATTATATACTAGAGGACATAGAAAACGCACACCTACATTATATACTAGAGGACATAGAAAACGCACACCTACATTATATACTAGAGGACATAGAAAACGCACACCTACATTATATACTAGAGGACATAGAAAACGCACACCTACATTATATACTAGAGGACATAGAAAACGCACACCTACATTATATACTAGAGGACATAGAAAACGCACACCTACATTATATACTAGAGGACATAGGAAACGCACACCTACATTATATACTAGAGGACATAGAAAACGCACACCTACATTATATACTAGAGGACATAGAAAACGCACACCTACATTATATACTAGAGGACATAGAAAACGCACACCTACATTATATACTAGAGGACATAGAAAACGCATGCCTACATTATATACTAGAGGACATAGGAAACGCACGCCTACATTATATACTAGAGGACATAGAAAACGCATGCCTACATTATATACTAGAGGACATAGAAAACGCATGCCTACATTATATACTAGAGGACATAGAACGCACAGCCTACATTATATACTGAGGACATAGAAACGCACACCTACATTATATACTAGAGGACATAGGAAACGCACACCTACATTATATACTAGAGGACATAGAAAACGCATGCCTACATTATATACTAGAGGACATAGAAAACGCACGCCTACATTATATACTAGAGGACATAGAAAACGCATGCCTACATTAGAGGACATAGAAAACGCACACCTACATTATATACTAGAGGACATAGAAAACGCACACCTACATTATATACTAGAGGACATAGAAAACGCACACCTACATTATATACTAGAGGACATAGAAAACGCACACCTACATTATATACTAGAGGACATAGAAAACGCACACCTACATTATATACTAGAGGACATAGAAAACGCACACCTACATTATATACTAGAGGACATAGAAAACGCACACCTACATTATATACTAGAGGACATAGAAAACGCACACCTACATTATATACTAGAGGACATAGAAAACGCACACCTACATTATATACTAGAGGACATAGAAAACGCACACCTACATTATATACT
>CM026396.1:43631964-43655969 GCA_014843695.1 Archivesica marissinica
CCTGCAGGTAGGGTGTACCAGGTGTATATCCTGCAGGTATGGTGTACCAGGTGTATATCCTGCAGGTAGGGTGTACCAGGTGTATATCCTGCAGGTAGGGTGTACCAGGTGTATATCCTGCAGGTATGGTGTACCAGGTGTATATCCTGCAGGTAGGGTGTACCAGGTGTATATCCTGCAGGTAGGGTGTACTAGGTGTATATCCTGCAGTAGGGTGTACGGGTGTACCTAGTTGTATATCCGGCAGGTAGGGTGTACCAGGTGTATATCCGGCAGGTAGGTGTACAAGGTGTATATCCTGCAGGTAGGGTGTACCAGGTGTATATCCTGCAGGTAGGGTGTACCATGTGTATATCCTGCAGGTAGGTGTAACCAGGTGTATATCCTGCAGGTAGGGTGTACCAGGTGTATATCCTGCAGGTAGGGTGTATATCCGGTAGGTAAGGTGTACCAGGTGTATATCCGGCAGGTAGGGTGTACCAGGTGTATATCCGGCAGGTAGGGTGTACCAGGTGTATATCCTGCAGGTAGGGTGTACCAGGTGTATATCCTGCAGGTAGGGTGTACCAGGTGTATATCCTGCAGGTAGGGTGTACCAGGTGTATATCCTGCAGGTAGGGTGTACCAGGTGTATATCCTGCAGGTATGGTGTACCAGGTGTATATCCTGCAGGTAGGGTGTACCAGGTGTATATCCTGCAGGTAGGGTGTACCAGGTGTATATCCTGCAGGTATGGTGTACCAGGTGTATATCCTGCAGGTAGGGTGTACCAGGTGTATATCCTGCAGGTAGGGTGTACCAGGTGTATATCCTGCAGGTAGGGTGTACCAGGTGTATATCCGGCAGGTAGGGTGTACCAGGTGTATATCCTGCAGGTAGGGTGTACCAGGTGTATATCCTGCGGGTAGGGTGTACCAGGTGTATATCCTGCAGGTAGGGTGTACCAGGTGTATATCCTGCAGGTAGGGTGTACCAGGTGTATATCCTGCGGGTAGGGTGTACCAGGTGTATATCCTGCAGGTAGGGTGTACCAGGTGTATATCCTGCAGGTAGGGTGTACCAGGTGTATATCCTGCAGGTAAGGTTACAGTGTGTATATCCTGCAGGTAGGGTGTACCAGGTGTATATCCTGCAGGTAGGGTGTACCAGGTGTATATCCTGCAGGTACAGGTAGGGTGTACCAGGTGTATATCCTGCAGGTAGGGTGTACCAGGTGTATATCCTGCAGGTAGGGTGTACCAGGTGTATATCCTGCAGGTAGGGTGTACCAGGTGTATATCCTGCAGGTAAGGTTACAATGTGTATATCCTGCAGGTAGTGTGTACCAGGTGTATATCCTGCAGGTAGGGTGTACCAGGTGTATATCATGCAGGTAGGGTGTACCAGGTGTATATTTATACTTATCAGTCTTGACTGGTTGCATAACACATGTTTGACAAATCTGGTTCATCTTTTCCAGTTACGGATAAACTATATATGTTGCCCCGATATGCCACACACCTAATCTCGTTGTGATAAACTATATATGTTTCCCACGATATGCCACACACCTAATCTCGTTGTGATAAACTATATATGTTGCCCGTGATATGCCACACACCTAATCTCGTTGTGATAAACTATATATGTTGCCCTCGATATGCCACACACCTAATCTCGTTGTGATAAACTATATATGTTTCCCGTGATATGCCACACAGCTGATCTCGTTGTGATAAACTATATATGTTGCCCGCGAAATACCACACAGCTAATCTCGTTGTGATAAACTATATATGTTGCCCGCGAAATACCACACAGCTGATCTCGTTGTGATAAACTATATATGTTGCCCGCGAAATACCACACAGCTAATCTCGTTGTGATAAACTATATATGTTGCCCGCGAAATACCACACAGCTAATCTCGTTGTGATAAACTATATATGTTGCCCGCGAAATACCACACAGCTGATCTCGTTGTGATAAACTATATATGTTGCCCTCGAAATACCACACAGCTAATCTCGTTGTGATAAACTATATATGTTTCCCGCGATATGCCACAGAGCTGATCTCGTTGTGATAAACTATATATGTTGCCCTCGATATGCCACACACATAATCTCGTTGTGATAAACTATATATGTTTCCCGCGATATGCCACACAGCTGATCTCGTTGTGATAAACTATATATGTTTCCCGCGATATGCCACACAGCTGATCTCGTTGTGATAAACTATATATGTTGCCCGCGAAATACCACATAGCTGATCTCGTTGTGATAAACTATATATGTTGCCCTCGATATGCCACACACCTAATCTCGTTGTGATAAACTATATATGTTTCCCGCGATATGCCACACAGCTGATCTCGTTGTGATAAACTATATATGTTTCCCGCGATATGCCACACAGCTGATCTCGTTGTGATAAACTATATATTGTTACGCGCCAACCGGGGTCAATCTAGTGAGCAGACGGAAGGACGGGACGTGGGCTGGACACAGCGGGTAATTGAGTCAAAGACGACAACGATGTTATGTTCTTTCTATCTTCTTTTACTCTATGGGCAACTGATACGCATAGACGTGACTGTTGACGATCACTTTACAATATACGATATACAATATGCGACATATAACATCACCAACTGGCAAAGAAACACGAATTATACATTAAATGACACTAAAATAGCAACGCACCACTGTTAAAACGTCGTCTGCTACGTTATACGGACAGGCAAGGATTCCTGGCTATTTCGGAGTGTTGGAGGCCAAGAATGACGTTCTGTCTCGTATTTATACTAACACACAATGCGACGTGTGGGATGTGGGTGCACACTGTGGAATCCACACGTCGCAGTGCATGCGCGTGCCCCACGTGTCGCATGACGCTGCCCACCTGTCGCATTACGTCACACACAAATTTCGTAGTACCACAGGTACTCGCAACTACAAACTAAAATAGAACTGTTGTGTCAACTAAGCACTGCATACATATCAATAACACACATAAACTTATAAAGAGGCTCCCCAGAGCTTACGCTTAGACAAATTCGCCACCTATGTATGCCACATACAAGCGATACGCTTTGTTTACAAAAGCAGTGTATAGAACACTGTCGCGTAGCGTCTAATGCACCGTGTACATTCAAGATGGCGGCATACATGCTAAACAAAGTACAGTTGGATCTAAACTTCAAATTACACCCATGTGCATACATTAATCGCTTAGCAGGAATATACAGTAACACGGATAGGATTAACTACACCAGGGATGCACCTAACTAGAACAATAGTTGAGGATTATCATATCGAAACCATTGAGAATACACGAAACTGGACGTCATGTAAAACATGGCGGTAGATTCAACTGGCGTGATATTCGAAGGCGATCTGTTGTTCTGTTTGATTCAAAGAGCACCGGTCAAATTCCTATAGCGCTGCCAGTAAACATGCAGCACCACACTCCATGGAAATATACCTGGTGAACATAAAGCTCAGAGGGTAAGCTAACACCTAGGGTGTTACATTATGTTGCCCGCGAAATACCACACAGCTGATCTCGTTGTGATAAACTATACATGTTGCCCGCGATATGCCACACACCTAATCTCATGATAAACTACTAGTATATATGACTATGCCATAGCTTGCACCTTTATAAATTGCATTGCGTATTAATTTAGTTTACAACACTGGAATCGCTATTCATAAAAGAATATTTACATCGCTATTGCATTTCCTTCGATGAACATATGTGCCCTGATTGTATACATTTTCGCATGAGGGTTCTTATCTAATGGCATACAGCTGACATGCGCACTCGAAGTTACGGGCATCATATGCGTTTCTCTATATATTTAATGTGTCGATTGCGAAACAAGTTCTTGCAACTTTTATTAATCACTCTCGAAATCTAAATTTCAAAACCTACTTTACATTTATGTTCAATTTAAGACTGAACTGAACTGAACAGTATCTGTATTTAGGAACACAGATTAACAAACATGACATTTTGTAATAACATGTGAACAAATAGTAATTTCAAAATAACGTACATGGGTAATGGAAATATGTTATGGTAAACCTGTGAATTTGAGAATATCAATATACTCTTTGAGAATACGTTCTGAACAATCTTCTTATATCAATTAAAAAGTAGCGAAATAACGACGTATTTTCATATTCGATGTGTTTGTTGCTTATCGTACACACCCCACCCACCCCCACACCTTCATTTGTCATTGCATATTTCGCATTTTCAATATAATAATTTTGAATAAAACGTGTCGACTATAGGCCACTGATCGTCCATTGGTCGCGCTCGCTTCTCACCAATGCAACCCGGATTCGATCCTCGGACCGGGAAGTATGTGAGATGGTACGATGGTCGCCAGATCAGACAGGTGGGTTTTCTCCGGGTACCTCCCACACAAATGACCACATTTACGCTTTCATCAGCGCCAACGAGAGTGATTAATATAAGTTGCTAAAACTTGCTTGGCAATCGTTTTTTAAAACTTTTTAAAATCGCCCATTGGTAAGCGGTAAGCATATGGGCGTTTACAATGCAACGGACCATGGAGGTAACAATAATAAATGCATACATAGTTTGTTTCTGATGCTATTGCTATATACAAATAAACCAGCATAGTGTCAAACATTACACGCTGTATAATTATGGTACACACAACACATATTACAATAGTGGCCACTGACAGCGACACATTAGAAATACAAACTATGGACAATAGTGTTTGATGCTATTTCATGTCTGTTACTAGCCTGGGAACAGGCGTCGATATATTTTGCTTGGAAAGTCAAATAAATATATTTTAACACCGAGACTATTAATTGGGCCGTATTGAGTTTCTGATCATATCAGAAGTTAAAAAGTGAAAAATCGACAGACTGGAACCCAAGCTAATCTGTTACCACGCTTTCACATATATCATACTTAAATTCATCTTTCACAATAGCAATACTATTTAATATGTAATGCTATATTTATAAATGTTGATGAGAGATTTCCAATGTCCTTCCTCAGAATGAACAAACATAATACATACGTATATATGTAGAGTAATTAAACGTGACATTAACGACGATCTTAGTCTGTACGAATATACATACATGTATGTACTACTCTTGCAGAATAATTAAACTAAATGTGACATTCATATTAACCAGTACATATATGTCTACATAACATATGTAGAATAACTAAATGTGACATTCATATTAACCAGTACATATATGTCTACATAACATATGTAGAATAACTAAATGTGACATTCATATTAACCAGTACATATATGTCTACATAACATATGTAGAATAACTAAATGTGACATTCATATTAACCAGTACATATATGGAATAACTAAATGTGACATTCATGAAGTTCTTACCCAATAAAATTATACATATTTAGAATAACTAACGTCATTCGTGATATTAACCAGTACAACTATGTCGAAACAATTTGAAACATCACGACGTTCTCCGGTGTATATTGGAAACCACATGTCCATTGCACCAACTTACACAATGAGAGATATCTCTAATTTCCTATTACCTCCCTTGGCAGATACAGTCTGATTTATTCCAAAATGTTAATAGGTTCTTTTAGTTAGAATCCTTTGTTTTTACTGTTGTTCCCTAACCAGATGTTGAGGTATGATAATTGTGAATTTATCAAAATCCTGTTAATTAACTGATAGCATTGTTTTTTACAAATAAGTACCTATTGTATGTACTGTAGGATATATAGTAATTTAATAATCATAAAAAGCGATAGTGAAATAAAATTGCTAGTATGTTGTGCAAAGGAAACAACGATAAAAACAGAGGAAAACACTTAATATTCAGTATTCAGGGGCAGTAACTCACCGATGTCTCTCGTTGTGCATATTCAGAGTTGCAGAACCTTCTATGTATACCTGCTATATAAGATAACAGTGTCGTGCATGCATCTAGTAAGCATACTAGTATATCTATTGTGTAAAAGTAATATTGTCTTGCAGATTTTCTTTTCATGACGAAGTTTCCAAGTACGTTTTAACATATGCCATCTCAGTACTTGAGATTGAGAACGTTCTCTTCATATGGACGTTTTCTTATACAAATTTAATTTAGCTCGATTGCGAAACAAGTTCTTACAACTTATATTAATCACTCTCGAGACCTCATTCCTGATGGAATACATCGCCACGAGGGAGAGAGAAGAGTGGAATTTAAATGCCTTGCCTAAGGGCACAATCGTAACGGCTCCAACGGGGCTCGAATTCCAAACATTTCGCACCTGAGGCGAATGCGCATCCGAATGCTATCACGACTTCCACGAACGTTTTCTCCAGAGTATATTAACATTGAAAGAGTCTGAGAAAGAGTAGGATATCTGCTCTGCATATTCCGGAAGACGTCCTCCGGTATCAAATAAGTTAATGCTTTCACAAAGTATTATCTTAATAAATAGTCTTGCCATTTAACAAGTAAAGATGTACTTGTGCATGAATAAAGCTGATGTATCAGAATACTGCCCACATCACTACAGGTACCATACGTTACTACAGGAACCAGCCATTACTACAGGTACCAGCCATTACTACATGTACCAGACATTACTACAGGTACCAGACATTACTACAGGTACCAACCATTACTACAGGTACCAGACATTACTACATGTACCAGACATTACTACAGGTACCAGACATTACTACAGGTATCATACGTTACTACAGGAACCAGCCATTACTACAGGTACCAGCCATTACTACAGGTACCAGACATTACTACAGGTACCAACCATTACTACAGGTACCAGCCATTACTACAGGTACCACACATTACTACAGGAACCAGCCATTACTACAGGTACCAGACATTACTACAGGTACCAGACATTACTACAGGTACCAGTCATTACTACAGGTACCAGACATTACTACAGGTACCAGTCATTACTACAGGTACCAGGCATTACTACAGGTACCAGCCATAACTACAGGTACCATACGTTACTACAGATACCAGCCATTACTACAGGTACCAGACATTACAACAGGTACCAACCATTACTACAGGTACCAGACATTACAACAGGTACCAACCATTACAACAGGTACCAACCATTACTACAGGTACCAGACATTACTACAGGTACCAGTAATCACTACAGGTACCATACGTTACTACAGGTACCAACCATTACTACAGGTACCAGACATTACTACAGGTACCAGACATTACAACAGGTGCCAACCATTACTACAGGTACCAGACATTACTACAGGTACCAGACATTACTACAGGTACCAGACATTACAACAGGTACCAGACATTACTACAGGTACCAGACATTACTACAGGTACCAACCATTACTACAGGTACCAGACATTACTACAGGTACCAACCATTACTACAGGTACCAGACATTACTACAGGTACCATACATTACTACAGGTACCAGTCATTACTACAGGTACCAGACATTACTACAGGTACCAGCCATTACTTCAGGTACCAGATATCACTACAGGTACCAGACATTACTACAGGTACCAGACATTACTACAGGTACCAGATATTACAACAGGTACCAGACATTGCTACAGGTACCAGACATTACTACAGGTACCAGACATTACAACAGGTACCAACCATTACTACAGGTACCAGACATTACTACAGGTACAATCCATTACTACAGGTACCAGACATTACTACAGGTACCAGACATTACTACAGGTACCATACATTACTACAGGTACCAGACATTACTACAGGTACCAGACATTACTACAGTTACCAGACATCACTACAGGTACCATACATTACTACAGGTACCAGCCATTACTACAGGTACCAGTAGATCAGTTTTGTAAGAGTCGTATAACAGGCTTAAGATGGTGTTTACTTTGAACCAGTTTGCCTAATCTCTTTCATATGGGTTTACAGTCATATTCATAGAAGTCTTCTTGCACGAGTAAGCTGACATTAAACATCGTCTTGCATACGCCAACTGCTATAAGAATGCGTTCCGGTATGTCTGCGCATGTGCACCCCGAGAGCACTGGTGTGACGGAACGTTTTCTGGCAGAGCCCGCATTCATAAGGACGCTCTCCTGTGTGTATAAGTAGATGCCTCCGAAGATCACTGGAATGCTTAAATTTCTTCTGACAGATGTCACATTCAAATGGACGCTCCTCGGTATGTATAAGCTGGTGTCTCTGAAGTATACTAGAGTCCCTAAATGTCTTTTGGCAAATAGCACATTGATGAGGGCGCTCACCTGTATGCATTCGCCGATGTCGCCGAAGAGAGCTAACATCACCAAAAGCTTTCGGGCAGAATTTACACTCATGAGGACGCGCTCCCGTATGTATTACCAGATGCCTCCGAAGATCACCGGTTCGACAAAATGTCTTTTGGCAGAAGATACATTCATGAGGACGCACCCCTGTGTGTACATATTGGTGCTTTCGAAGAGCACTATTGTCAATAAACGTTTTCCGGCAGTGTTCACATTCATACGGACGCTCTCCAGAATGTATTAGCAGATGCCTCCGAAGACCATTGGCTCGGCTAAACGCCTTTGGGCAGAATTCACATCCATGAGGTCTTTCCCCAGTGTGTGTAAGTTGATGTTTTCGAAGAGTGCTACCGTCAAAGAAAGCTTTTAGGCAGATTTCACAAACATACGGACGCTCTCCAGAATGTATTAGCCGATGCCTCAAAAGAGCACTGGCTCTACTAAACGTCTTTTTACACAATTCACATTCATGAGGGCGCTCTCCTGTATGTATTAGCTGATGTCTCCGAAGATCGGCTGCTCGTCTAAATGTCTTTCTGCAGATTTCACATTCATGTGGACGCTCCTCTGAATGAATAATGCGATGCTTTCGGAGATTACTTCTACTACTAAATATCTTCATGCATATGTCACATTCAGGGAAGCGATCTCGCTCTACTACTTCGATAAGCGGATGTTCATCACTAACACTAACATCAGGATTTGAAGTGGTGTCACAGCTGGGGGGTTCATCTGCTTGGCAGGTAGACTCCATCTTATATCCAGGGTGATTACATTTACATCAACAAATCTGATAAAAACAGTTTGTAAAACATAAAAAGCATAATATATATATCAATCCGTTTCGTGCTGAAACAATCTAATGTCGGTAAACCTATGTCAGATAATGATAAACTGGTTCCAAGATGAAAACAATAACAAAGAAATCGGCATCCTTTCCAGAATAAAGGTGTTGACATCAAACAAGCCTGATAAACGTGTCATCAAAACGGGCGTCTTTGCTGTACGTCAAATAAGTCTGCATAATCAAACACGTCGCATATGTAGTTATCGTTTTCAGCAACACTACCTGAAAAACACTGTTCTAAACGGCTAAGATAATAGTCGCCAAGCGAGCAACCTGACAAAAGTGCATGAACCATGCCCCGGGAAATGATTTATATTTTACTTCAACGTTTGTGTAAGAGCATTAATTTCCGTACATATTAATTGCAATGTTTTTCATCTCGTTGATGCTAGCAATGTGTTTAGCTCGGCGTGTGTCTCCTTGGTGCTAGCAATATTTTAGCCCCAGCTTTTGTCTCATTGGTGCTAGCAATGTTTTAGCTCCAGCTTTTCTTTCATTGATGCTAGCAATGTTTTAGCCTCGGCTTTTTTCTCATTTGTGCTAGCAATGTTTTAGCCCCGGCTTTTGTCTCATTTATGCTAGCAATGTTTTAGCCCCGGCTTTTGTCTCATTTATGCTAGCAATGTTTTAGCCCCAGCTTTTGTCTCATTTATGCTAGCAGTGTTTTCGTCCCGGCTTTTGTCTCATTTATGTTAGCAATGTTTTAGCCCCGGCTTTTGTCTCATTTATGCTAGCAATGTTTTAGCTCGGCTTTTGTCTCATTGATGCTAGCAATGTTTTAAGCTCAGCTTTTGTCCCAATGGTGCTAGCAATGTTTTAGCTCAGGCTTTTGCCTCATTGATGATAGCAATGTTTTAAGCTCAGCTTTTGTCTCATTTATGCTAGCAATGTTTTAGTCTCGGCTTTTGTCTCATTGATGCTAGTAATGTTTTAGCCCCGGCTTTTGTCTCATTTATGCTAGCAATGTTTTAGACCCGGCTTTCGTCTCATTGATGCTAGCAATGTTTTAGCTCTGGCTTTCGCCTCATTGATGCTAGCAATGTTTTAAGCTCAGCTTTTGTCTCATTGGTGCTAGCAATGTTTTAGCCCTGGCTTTCGCATCATTGGTGCTAGCAATGTTTTATGCTCAGCTTTTGTCTCATTGGTGCTAGCAATGTTTTAAGCTCAGCTTTTGTCTCATTGGTGCTAGCAATGTTTTAGCCCCGGCTTTCGTCTCATTGATGCTAGCAATGTTTTAAGCTCAGCCTTTGTCTCATTTATGCTAGCAATGTTTTAGCTCTGGCTTTTGTCTCATTTATGCTAGCAATGTTTTAGCTCCGGCTTTTGCCACATTGATGCTAGCAATGTTTTAGTCTCGGCTTTTGTCTCATTGATGCTAGCAATGTTTTAGCCCCGGCTTTTGTCTCATTTATGCTACCAATGTTTTAGCTCCGGCTTTTGCCACATTGATGCTAGCAATGTTTTAGCCCCGGCTTTTGTCTCATTTATGCTAGCAATGTTTTAGCCCCATCTTTTGTCTCATTTATGCTAGCAATGATTTAGCCCCAGCTTTTGTCTCATTTATGCTAGCAATGTTTTAGCCACGGCTTTTGTCCCATTGATGTTGTCAGTTTAGCATTGTTTATAATCTAGTACATGTAGTTTTTTATGATATGCTTTCATGCTTATTGTCTGCAACAAATGTAGATATATAATCTTAGCATTATCAGCATTTAATTTGTATTTCCATCATTGCACAGATACCAAGTTCTCAACCGGGAGTTGAACATCGGGCCCTATATCACCGTTCCAATGCTCTACCAATTGAGCTACTGAGGCAAACACAATGGAGGACTGCTAGAGTAAGAAGGGCTCAGACATTTTATAACTTTGGTCATGAGAGTAATCTCACAAAACTATCACAGCTAACACATGCTGTAAATCATAACATTGGATTTGAAATTGAGAGCTTCATGTTCGATACTCTGGTCATGGCATGTATGTAATATAATGGAGCAAGACACCTTCCACATTTGCTTAGTACTGGTTAATTGCTTATGTGCGCTAAACCTGCCAGTAAAACAAGAATGATGTACACGTCAACATTAGGCTGTCCGATTAGTGCAGTGGTTAACGCGCTCGCTTCTCACCAATGCAACCCGGGTTCGATCCTAGAACCGGGAAGTATGTGAGATGATATGGTGGTCGCCAGATCGTACATGTGGGTTTTCTCCAGGTACTCCGGTTTCCTCCCACATGAATGACCACATTTACTTTGATCTACATCAAAGAAAGTGATTAATATAAGTTGTTAAAACTTGTTTCGCAATCATTATTAAATAATAAAATTAACATTAGGAGTCTTGTTCTTTAAAGGGACGAAGAATAAGAGATGCAGTGCCAGTGGTCCACTGGTTAACATCTTGGACTGTGAATCCAGCGATCGCAGGTCTGATCCCCCGACTGACCCTAATACTATTAATAGTCTTTGAGATGGGACTATAAAGCAAGGCCTCATGTATCAGCGCTATGCACCCGGCATGAATTAGGGCTGCTTGAACAGCCTCTTCAGCACTGGTCTCCCAAAATAAAATGACTAATATACTTCTAGAGGCATCGACCCAATTACCCAGGAGGCGACAATAAATAAACATATAAATAAAATATGCAATGTCAATAGATGTCGTATTGAACGTCTACGTCAAAGAATCGTTTAAATTGATCGATACAACAGACTTATCATACATGTATATATATACGGTATATATATATATATACATCCGTTATGTCAACGTCGGTTATGTCGAATTCTCTGGTTATTTCGAAGTCGGTTCAAAGTCCCGCTTCAGACACTATCATTTTACATACAACTGGCTCTGTTTATATCGAATTTCGTTAAATGAAACTTGTCAAGTCAAACTTTGGTTATGTCGAAGTATTTTGTGTCTTACAAAATATAGCTATGACAGGGTCATGTATGGAAGCTGGAGAACATACTATCGTTTAATCATAAATTAATGGGCTTTAAGACATATTGGACTACCTGGATCTGGATAAATATGTCGCAGGGCAAGTTACGGAATAAGGTGCAATGGAAGAGAGAGCGCCTATAAGCAATCAATGTCGCAGGGCAAGTTACGGAATAAGGAGCAATGGAAGAGAGAGCGCCTATAAGCAATCAATGTCGCAGGGCAAGTTACAGAATAAGGTGCAATGGAAGAGAGAGCGCCTATAAGCAATCAATGTCGCAGGGCAAGTTACGGAATAAGGTGCAATGGAAGAGAGAGTGCCTATAAGCAATCAATGAGTGCTATTCTGAAGCCACCAACTGTTTATTCTATTCAAGCTACAGGTGCTTGTTTCAGTCAATATAAAATTAAAATAATTTTTTTATCCCTCTACCCTTCTTCTTCTCAAGGTAGAGGGTTTCTTTTTGTTGTCACTTGATTTTCTAATATATTTGTACTTTTATAGTGTTAAAGTCACTGAAATCTTGGGTTTTACGCCTTGTTTAGCTCTATATTATATTCTGTAGCACACTATCACGAGCGTAATGTGTGGTTGCTATTTCAATAAAATTATGAAGAAATCATAGGATGAATGCAGTAATACAACAAGCCTCCATGGCCGAGTGGTTTAACGTGTTGCCTTTAGATCTCGACTGTCATCGCTATCAGGGACAAGTTATAAATGGTGATTTGTGAGAAAGTTGTCAGTCGCTTACAGAGAGTGTTGAGTAGATTCTACTGGTTATTACCCAGGGCATGCGGGTGGTCTACTCTCCGCTAAAACAGATTGACCTGCCAATTGGCAGTATCTAGAGATAGATAACTATTGGTGAGAATGAATAATTGAACACACTGTTAGACTGTGTGTTAAAAAGGATTAAATGTATTCAGTATATTATTTAGATATAAATACAGTATTTTCACCCGTATCTGACCGTAACGTATATGGTTGATGCAGGGAGGTGAAGGGAGCATGGCAATGTCGATTGGCAAGGCCTCCACACTGAACAATAATACAGTGAATACTGGCAGGGAAGACAAAATGCTGGATTAAAAAGAACAACAGATATTGTTGTATCCATGGTAACTGCATTAACGAGTCTCCAAGTTTACTCTCCTTACACAGGAAACATTATATATTAATGTTAGCACGTACCTTGTGTATATCTCAGAGTTCTTGTCGAGCGCTCAATGCACTTAATTACGGAGGGGCGTAAAGCTTTTGATTGTCTGCAAATGTAGTTTTTCAACAAGGGGAAATAACTTGTTACATGTCGTAGAATACAAACCATAATACTTTTATTAAAGCAATCGTGGTATATTGTTCCCGAAGCAAGTTACTTAAGATTGTCGTCCCAGATTAATCAACAAGACCAATATAACACAGTATAGCTTTATTTGTGCATCGTGTCATATTAGACACATTACATACATGAAATATGACAAAACAATTACAAATATCACAATATCATCAATGATTACAATGTTCTTATCACAGAAAGCTTAATTGCACCAACAAGTATGTTCATATATCACATACTTTTAACTGATACTGTTTATAAATACACATCCTGGTGGCATGGTGAAACAACTTATTAGTATGATGTTACAGCTTATCTTTTAAGTATCAATTAATAATGACATAATTTATGCACAGAATAGCCCGTAAAGCTTTAACATTATACGAAAAGGCTTATTTCCAACGGGGTCCATAATCTATGAACTAAAATATGATTGATTCATGTCTAGTGATATTAATAGTTGGTATAACCAAAGAGTAAGACAATACTATAATTAACTGATTGATACAAGGCATAACACAATGTCATGTGTATTTCGCCTGGACATCAACTTTTTAAAACACGTCGCTTGCAGTATATATGATTAGAAGGCGAAATAGGGCCTTTAAAAATACTAGAAAGTCAAGCACGCCTTTGAACAAATCATAACAAGTTTCTGGACCTCAAACATTTAGTGCGGACAAAAGTTAAAGAGGGTTATCACCAATATATTGAACGCATCCTAAATCTTAACAATGCTGTTGCATCCAGACCAAACTCCAAAAATAAGGTCAATCGCGAAAAAGTCAGAGGTCAAACATTAAGGTGGATTAAGAATTTTCTAGATAATAGTCTCCAGTCAGGTGTCCTTAATGATATTAGTTAAGAAGCCACGTGTCTTCTGCAGTCCCACAGGGTTCCGTACTTGGAACCCTACTATTCCTAGCCTATATAAACGACCTTCCACAAAACATCAGTTCCAAAGTCTGTATCTTTGCAGATGATACTGCAGTCTATGACGATACTATAACTGACATTTGCAAATGAGTCGATCGCACACCAACACGATCTTAAGAGGTTAGAAGAGTGGGAGTTGGACATGGAATTTAGCCCTTCCAAATGTCAAGTTATCCACGTCACCAGAAGGAAACATTCTATTCCCAGTCAATATAAACTCCACGGAATCCTACTAGAGTCGGTCACCTCAGTCAAGTACATTGGCGTGGATATCTCAAATAATCTGTCGTGGGACGCTCACATAAATAGGTCATCGAAGAATGCTAACAAAAAACAAAAATTAGGGTTTCTACGTAGAAACATCCAGGTCAAATCAAAAACCCCTAAGTACATAGCATACCAATCCCTAGTGAGACCCCAGCCGGAATATGGCTCCGAGATTTGGTCGCCCAATACCCAAATACTGATAGACCAAGTTGAAGGTGTCAAGCAAAGAACATCCCGTTGGATAAAGGCAGGTGTGTATCGTACCTCTAGTGTTACAGACATGGTACATTCCTTAAATCTAGGCAGACTAGATCAACGACGTAGTGACAGTAGGTTATCCCTTATGTATAACATTCATGTATGCTATCCCCATTGAAATGTACCTAGTTCCCCTCTCCCGTCCTGCACGCTATTGACATTCCTTAAGCTATAGGTTAATTACAGCAACTACATACTATTACATGTTTTTGCCAAGAACAATATATCATTGGAACCATCTCCCCCCGGACAGTGTCCATCTACCATAGAGCAATTCAATACGGCTGTTTGCTGTATTGATCATATAAGTCCCAAGTTGTTTGTTCTGCTTAGTTGTTTCTAAACTCTTAAACTAACTTATGTTTCATTACTTACTTATATTTATGCTTTTAACTACTATTACTCACCTCTGGTCACTCAGCTCTACTTTAGGCCTAATTCAGCCCGACCTATTCAATGGTATCATACAATTGTTGTGCAATAAACATGACTCGAGTTACTAATACATGCATACTTACATGTATATATAATATACATACACGTCTATATATACACACAGATAAATATACACAGACTCGGAACCAATAGTGACCTTCACGGTCTAAATATACACGGACTCGGTACCAATAGTGACCTTCCCGGTCTATATATACAGAATGGGTACCAATAGTGACCTTCACGGTCTAAATATACACGGACTCGGTACCAATAGTGACCTTCCCGGTGTATATATACAGAATGGGTACCAATAGTGACCTTCCCGGTGTATATATACACAGACTCGGAACCAATAGTGACCTTCACGGTCTAAATATACACGGACTCGGTACCAATAGTGACCTTCCCGGTCTAAATATACAGAATGGGTACCAATAGTGACCTTCCCGGTCTAAATATACACAGACTCGGAACCAATAGTGACCTTCACGGTCTAAATATACACGGACTCGGAACCAATAGTGACATTCACGGTCTAAATATACACGGACTCGGTACCAATAGTGACCTTCCCGGTCTAAATATACACAGACTCGGAACCAATAGTGACCTTCCCGGTCTAAATATACACAGACTCGGAACCAATAGTGACCTTCACGGTCTAAATATATACAGACTGTGTAGCAATAGTGACCTTCACGGTCTAAATATACACAGACTCGGTACCAATAGTGACCTTCCCGGTCTAAATATACACAGACTCGGAACCAATAGTGACCTTCCCGGTCTAAATATACACGGACTCGGTACCAATAGTGACCTTCCCGGTCTAAATATACACAGACTCGGAACCAATAGTGACCTTCCCGGTCTAAATATACACAGACTCGGAACCAATAGTGACCTTCACGGTCTAAATATATACAGACTGTGTAGCAATAGTGACCTTCACGGTCTAAATATACACAGACTCGGTACCAATAGTGACCTTCACGGTCTATATATACACGGACTCGGTACCAATAGTGACCTTCCCGGTCTAAATATACACAGACTCGGAACCAATAGTGACCTTCACGGTTTAAATATACACAGACTCGGTACCAATAGTGACCTTCCCGGTCTAAATATACACGGACTCGGTACCAATAGTGACCTTCACGGTCTAAATATACACAGACTCGGAACCAATAGTGACCTTCCCGGTCTAAATATACACGGACTCTGTACCAATAGTGACCTTCCCGGCTAAATATACACAGACTCGGAACCAATAGTGACCTTCACGGTCTAAATATACACAGACTCGGAACCAATAGTGACCTTCACGGTCTAAATATACACAGACTCGGAACCAATAGTGACCTTCCCGGTCTAAATATACACAGACTCGGAACCAATAGTGACCTTCCCGGTCTAAATATACACAGACTCGGTACAAATAGTGACCTTCCCGGTCTAAATATACACAGACTGCGTACCAATAGTGACCATCCCGGTCTAAATATATACAGACTGGGTACCAATAGTGACCTTCACGGTCTAAATATACACAGACTCGGAACCAAAAGTGACCTTCACGGTCTAAATATACACAGACTCGTTATCAATAGTGACCTTGACGGTCTAAATATACACAGACTCCTTATCACTATGATCTTCATGGTCTAAATATACACAGACTCGGAACCAATAGTGACCTTCCCGGTCTAAAATACACAGACTCAGAACCAATAGTGACCTTCACGGTCTAAATATATACAGACTGGGTACCAATAGTGACCTTCCGGTCTAAATATACACAGACTCGTTATCAATAGTGACCTTGACGGTCTAAATAGATACAGACTCGCAACCAATAGTGACCTTCACGGTCTAAATATACACAGACTCGAAACAATTAGTGACCTTTACGGTCTAAATAAACACAGACTCGGAACCAATAGTGACCTTCCCAGTATAAATTTATACAGATTCGGAACCAATAGTGACCTTCATGGTCTAAATATACACAGACTCGGAACCAATAGTGACCTTCACGGTCTAAATATACACAGATTCGAAACCAATAGTGACCTTCATGGTCTAAATATACACAGACTCGGAACCAATAATGACCTTCACGGTCTAAATATATACAGACTGTGTACCAATAGTGACCTTCCCAGTATAAATATACACAGACTCGGAACCAATTGTGACCTTCACGGTCTAAATATATACAGACTGGGTAGCAATAGTGACCTTCACTGTCTAAATATACACAAACTCGGAACCAATAGTGACCTTCACGGTCTAAATATACAAAGACTCGGAACCAATAGTGACCTTCCCAGTATAAATTTACACATACTCGGAACCAATAGTGACCTTCATGGTCTAAATATACACAGACTCGGACCAATAGTGACCTTCCCAGTATAAATATACACAGACTCGGAACCAATAGTGACCTTCACGGTCTAAATATACAAAGACATGGGAACCAATAGTGACCTTCATGGTCTAAATATACACAGACTCGGAACCAATAGTGACCTTCACGGTCTAAATATACACAGACTCGGAACCAATAGTGACCTTCATGGTCTAAATATACACAGACTCGGAACCAATAGTGACCTTCATGGTCTAAATATACACAGACTCAGACCAATAGTGACCTTCACGGTCTAAATATACACAGACTCGGAACCAATAGTGACCTTCATGGTCTAAATATACACAGACTCGGAACCAATAGTGACCTTCATGGTCTAAATATACACAGACTCGGAACCAATAGTGACCTTCACGGTCTAAATATACACAGACTCGGAACCAAAAGTGACCTTCATGGTCTAAATATACACAGACTCGGAACCAATAGTGGCCTTCATGGTCTAAATATACACAGACTCGGAACCAATAGTGACCTTCATGGTCTAAATATACACAGACTCGGAACCAATAATGACCTTCATGGTCTAAATATATACAGACTGTGTACCAATAGTGACCTTCCAAGTATAAATATACACAGACGCGGAACCAATTGTGACCTTCACGGTCTAAATATACACAAACTCGGAACCAATAGTGACCTTCATTGTCTAAATAGATACAGACTCGCAACCAATAGTGACCTTCACGGTCTAAATATACACAGACTCGAAACCATTAGTGACCTTTACGGTCTAAATAAACACAGACTCGGAACCAATAGTGACCTTCCCAGTATAAATTTATACAGATTCGGAACCAATAGTGACCTTCATGGTCTAAATATACACAGACTCGGAACCAATAGTGACCTTCACGGTCTAAATATACACAGACTCGGAACCAATAGTGACCTTCACGGTCTAAATATACACAGACTAGGAAACAATAGTGGCCTTCATGGTCTAAATATACAAAGACTCGGAACCAATAGTGACCTTCACGGTCTAAATATATACAGACTGGGTAGCAATAGTGACCTTCACTGTCTAAATATACACAAACTTGGAACCAATAGTGACCTTCATGGTCTAAATAGATACAGACTCGGAACCAATAGTGACCTTCACGGTCTAATATACACATACTCGAAACCAATAGTGACCTTCACGGTCTAAATATACACAGACTCGGAACCAATAGTGACCTTCCCAGTATAAATATACACAGACTCGGAACCAATAGTGACCTTCACGGTCTAAATATACACAGACTCGGAACCAATAGTGACCTTCATGGTCTAAATATACACAGACTCGGAACCAATAGTGACCTTCACGGTCTAAATATACGCAGACTCGGAACCAATAGTGACCTTCATGGTCTAAATATACACAGACTCAGAACCAATAGTGACCTTCACGGCCTAAATATACACAGACTCGGAACCAATAGTGACCTTCATGGTCTAAATATACAAAGACTCGGAACCAATATTGACCTTCATGGTCTAAATATACACAGACTCGGAACCAATAGTGACCTTCACGGTCTAAATATACACAGACTCGGAACCAATAGTGACCTTCATGGTCTAAATATACACAGACTCGGAACCAATAGTGGCCTTCATGGTCTAAATACACAGACTCGAAACCAATAGTGACTTTCACGGTCTAAATATACACAGACTCGGAACCAAAAGTGACCTTCCCAGTATAAATATACACAGACTCGGAACCAATAGTGACCTTCATGGTCTAAATATACACAGACTCGGAACCAATAGTGACCTTCATGGTCTAAATATACACAGACTCGGAACCAATAGTGACCTTCACGGTCTAAATATATACAGACTGGGTAGCAATAGTGACCTTCACGGTCTAAATATATACAGACTGGGTAGCAATAGTGACCTTCACTGTCTAAATATACACAAACTTGGAACCAATAGTGACCTTCATGGTCTAAATAGATACAGACTCGGAACCAATAGTGACCTTCACGGTCTAAATATACACATACTCGAAACCAATAGTGACCTTCACGGTCTAAATATACACAGACTCGGAACCAATAGTGACCTTCCCAGTATAAATATACACAGACTCGGAACCAATAGTGACCTTCACGGTCTAAATATACAAAGACTCGGAATCAATAGTGACGTTCATGGTCTAAATATACACAGACTCGGAACCAATAGTGACCTTCACGGTCTAAATATACACAGACTCGCAACCAATAGTGACCTTCATGGTCTAAATATACACAGACTCGGAACCAATAGTGACCTTCATGGTCTAAATATACACAGACTCGGAACCAATAGTGACCTTCACGGTCTAAATATACACAGACTCGGAACCAATAGTGACCATCATGGTCTAAATATACACAGACTCGGAACCAATAGTGACCTTCATGGTCTAAATATACACAGACTTGGAACCAATAGTGACCTTCACGGTCTAAATATACACAGACTCGGAACCAATAGTGACCTTCATGGTCTAAATATACACAGACTCGGAACCAATAGTGGCCTTCATGGTCTAAATATACACAGACTCGGAACCAATAGTGACCTTCATGGTCTAAATATACACAGACTCGGAACCAATAGTGACCTTCATGGTCTAAATATACACAGACTCGAAACCAATAGTGACTTTCACGGTCTAAATATACACAGACTCGGAACCAAAAGTGACCTTCCCAGTATAAATATACACAGACTCGGAACCAATAGTGACCTTCATGGTCTAAATATACACAGACTCGGAACCAATAGTGACCTTCATGGTCTAAATATACACAGACTCGGAACCAATAGTGACCTTCACGGTCTAAATATACACAGCCTCGGAACCAATAGTGACCTTCATTGTCTAAATATACACAGACTCGGAACCAATAGTGACCTTCACGGTCTAAATATACACAGACTCGGAACCAATAGTGACCTTCACGGTCTAAATATACACAGACTAGGAAACAATAGTGGCCTTCATGGTCTAAATATACACAGACTCGGAACCAATAGTGACCTTCACGGTCTAAATATATACAGACTGGGTAGCAATAGTGACCTTCACTGTCTAAATATACACAAACTTGGAACCAATAGTGACCTTCATGGTCTAAATAGATACAGACTCGGAACCAATAGTGACCTTCACGGTCTAAATATACACATACTCGAAACCAATAGTGACCTTCACGGTCTAAATATACACAGACTCGGAACCAATAGTGACCTTCCCAGTATAAATATACACAGACTCGGAACCAATAGTGACCTTCACGGTCTAAATATACAAAGACATGGGAACCAATAGTGACCTTCATGGTCTAAATATACACAGACTCGGAACCAATAGTGACCTTCACGGTCTAAATATACACAGACTCGGAACCAATAGTGACCTTCATGGTCTAAATATACACAGACTCGGAACCAATAGTGACATTCATGGTCTAAATATACACAGACTCGGAACCAATAGTGACCTTCATGGTCTAAATATACACAGACTCGGAACCAATAGTGACCTTCATGGTCTAAATATACACAGACTCGGAACCAATAGTGACCTTCATGGTCTAAATATACACAGACTCGGAACCAATAGTGACCTTCATGGTCAAAATATACACAGACTCGGAACCAAAAGTGACCTTCACGGTATAAATATACACAGACTCGGAACCAATAGTGACCTTCATGGTCTAAATATACACAGACTCGGAACCAATAGTGACCTTCATGGTCTAAATATACACAGACTCGGAACCAATAGTGACCTTCACGGTCTAAATATACACAGACTCGGAACCAATAGTGACCTTCATGGTCTAAATATACACAGACTCGGAACCAATAGTGACCTTCACGGTCTAAATATACACAGACTCGGAACCAATAGTGACCTTCACGGTCTAAATATACACAGACTCGGAAACAATAGTGGCCTTCATGGTCTACATATACACAGACTCGGAACCAATAGTGACCTTCATGGTCTAAATATACACAGACTCGGAACCAATAGTGACCTTCACGGTCTAAATATACACAGACTTGGTACCAATAGTGACCTTGACGGTATAAATATACACAGACTCGGAACCAATAGTGACCTTCACGGTCTAAATATACACAGACTGGGTATCAATAGTGACCTTGACGGTCTAAATATCCACAGAATCGGAAACAATAGTGACCCTGACGGTCTAAATATACACAGACTCGGAACAAATAGTGACCTTCACGGTATAAATATACACAGACTCGGTACCAATATTGACCTTCACGGTATAAATATACACAAGACTCGGAACCAATAGTGACCTTCACAGTCTATATATGCACAGACTCGGAACCAATAGTGACCTCCCCGGTCTAAATATACACAGACTCGGTACCAATAGTGACCTTCACGGTCTAAATATACACAGACTCGGAACCAATAGTGACCTTCCCGGTCTATATATACACAGACTCGGAACCAATAGTGACCTTCACGGTCTATATATACACAGACTCGGAACCAATAGTGACCTTAGTGACCTTCACGGTCTAAATATATACAGACTGGGTAGCAATAGTGACCTTCACGATCTAAATATACACAAACTCGGAACCAATAGTGACCTTCATTGTCTAAATAGATACAGACTCGGAACCAATAGTGACCTTCACGGTCTACATATACACAGACTCGGAACCAATAGTGACCTTCCCGGTCTATATATACACAGACTCGGAACCAATAGTGACCTTCACGGTCTATATATACACAGACTCGGAACCAATAGTGACCTTAGTGACCTTCAAGGTCTAAATATATACAGAATGGGTAGCAATAGTGACCTTCACGATCTAAATATACACAAACTCGGAACCAATAGTGACCTTCATTGTCTAAATAGATACAGACTCGGAACCAATAGTGACCTTCACGGTCTACATATACACAGACTCGAAACCAATAGTGACCTTCACGGTCTAAATATACACACACTCGGAACCAATAGTGACATTCCCGGTCTAAATATATACAGACTCGGTACCAATAGTGACCTTCCCGGTCTAAATATACACGGACTCGGTACCAATAGTGACGTTCCCGGTGTATATATACACAGACTCGGAACCAATAGTGACCTTCACGGTCTAAATATATACAGACTGGGTAGCAATAGTGACCTTCACGGTCTAAATATACACAAACTCGGAACCAATAGTGACCTTCATGGTCTAAATAGATACAGACTCGGAACCAATAGTGACCTTCACGGTCTAAATATACACAGACTCGAAACCAATAGTGACCTTCACGGTCTAAATATACACAGACTCGGAACCAATAGTAACCTTCCCAGTATAAATATACACAGACTCGGAACCAATAGTGACCTTCACGGTCTAAATATACAAAGACTCGGAATCAATAGTGACCTTCATGGTCTAAATATACACAGACTCGGAACCAATAGTGACCTTCATGGTCTAAATATACACAGACTCGGAACCAATAGTGACCTTCATGGTCTAAATATACACAGACTCGGAACCAATAGTGACCTTCACGGTCTAAATATACACAGACTCGGAACCAATAGTGACCTTCATGGTCTAAATATACACAGACTCGGAACCAATAGTGACCTTCATGGTCTAAATATACACACTCGGAACCAATAGTGACCTTCACGGTCTAAATATACACAGACTCGGAACCAATAGTGACCTTCATGGTCTAAATATACACAGACTCGGAACCAAAAGTGGCCTTCATGGTCTAAATATACACAGACTCGGAACCAATAGTGACCTTCATGGTCTAAATATACACAGACTCGAAACCAATAGTGACCTTCACGGTCTAAATATACACAGACTCGGAACCAAAAGTGACCTTCCCAGTATAAATATACACAGACTCGGAACCAATAGTGACCTTCATGGTCTAAATATACATAGACTCGGAACCAATAGTAACCTTCATGGTCTAAATATACACAGACTCGGAACCAATAGTGAACTTCACGGTCTAAATATACACAGACTCGAAACCAATAGTGACCTTCATGGTCTAAATATACACAGACTCGGAACCAATAGTGACCTTCATGGTCTAAATATACACAGACTCGGAACCAATAGTGACCTTCATGGTCTAAATATACACAGACTCGAAACCAATAGTGACTTTCACGGTCTAAATATACACAG